>JBBPNY010000443.1:0-18486 GCA_038091165.1 Rubroboletus pulcherrimus
GGACATGGTCGATCTGGCACACTCGACGCCGCCTGCGACGCCACTCCTAACATCTCGCCCCATGCGTCCTCTGTCGCATGTTCATTCATCTGCGTCGCATGGTCGATCCATATCTGTGCCGCCGTCAGAGCCGCGCTCCACCATGGCACGTTCTACACAGGTTCAACCGCATTCGCAACCCGTCATTACAACCACGCGCTCGCTGCCTTTTTTCGACGCGCTCCCTCACCACACCTCGGAGTCCGCTCCATTGCATGGCGCAGCAGACTCGCAGTCGGGCGTTGACCTGTCCAAGCTATCAACTTCCAACGATTTCCACAATCTACCTTTCCTCGACTTGCATTATTATAGTGGCAGCCATTCTGCGGATGGCCACCATGACGCGAGTTCCGGCGCCACAGATGCCTCAAGGCAGGGTCAAGCGCTCGATTTGGCACGCTCGAACATGTCTTTGAGGTCTGCGCCACCGACCGCGCCGTACTCGTCGGTTACCCATGCACTTCAGACAGCGCAAGCGTTGCTCGTGGAGACAGCTCAGGAAGTGGGTGCGAGTACAGGTACGGGTGGGCGCCAGTCGCACCAGCGTGGCATGAGCTTTGTCTCGCCGCAAGACCTGCAGTTGCGCAAGGGCAATGACAACAAGCGCAAGCGGGCCAGCTGGGACGGCGCAGCATCTTGACAACGCCTCTCCTCCCGCCCTCATTGTGTTTTGGTCTTTTTGCATCCCGGGCATCCTGTGGACCTGGACCTCATTCTCTTTATCCGTCAATACTCGCGCATTTGTCGTCCTGTCGAATCATCTGTTTTTTTTCCATGACCCCATATGTGCCCGCATTCGCTTTCACCACACTGCCCCCTTTTTTTTCCTGTCCTCGTTTCGTTGTTTTCACTTGCATCGCTATCCATCATGTCCCCGCCGTGCCGCCGTTATCAAGTCAGGCGCACGACGTTCTCTTGCATCAACGCACACGCATGCCCGAGTTCCTTTTCTTTTTCACCTGCACGTCTTGCGGTATGAAACTACGCATTATAGTCGATCAGTACATGTATACGTATATAGTCCCGCTGTCGCGGGCGACGGTTATTTTTTTTCTCTTTTACCACGACCGCGCTTCGTTTTCGTAGCACTTGGCAGAGCTGGTACTTGTGTCAATGGAAGGACGAACCTTGAAGGTCGTCCTTGTTTGCCACTGAAATTCGAGATGGTAAATATGGTATATCTGGTGTGGTTGGGTGAGCTCCCGCGTCCGAGTGTCGTCTGTCCGGATATGTGTACATATGGGCGTCACGTCGTGCAAACCTCCGGCGGATCTGTGCCATCGACGCGGGTGAGTCCGAATCGGACGCAATCCCAGATCAGACGGGCCCATGGCCATCAAAAGAGATCCGCTAGACAACGCGGCAATGAGACGCGAGGTCGGCCCCTTTCAACAAGTCACCGTGCAGCTGTGAGTCTGCGGTCCTCTGCCAAAAGAAAAAGAAAGGACATGGCATTCCTTTTGATCGTGATCGTGCTGTTATCCACGATGCACGCCACGCGTTCCCCGCCGCGTCGTTTTTTTTTTTCTTCTGCATATCCGAATCGCAGTGGAGGTGAGGTGAAAGGGAATTGGAATTGAACTATGGACCATTTCCTGCAGACACGACGGTGATCTGACGGTGACGGTGTGGTTTGATCGGAAAGGATGGAGAGGGAGAGAGAGTGCGACATTGATCTGATATGTAGATCAGTGCGATTGGGCTAACCCCTACTGCAAGAGCACGAGGCGGATACGTTGTCGGAGATCTCCCTTCCGCATCGCATCGTCCCCTCTTTCTTCTCTTCTTTCTTTCCTTTTTTTCGTATATTCGAGTACATACTTACCTGCCACATGCGTGTTTACAACGAGACCGTTTGTGAATGTGCGCGTGCACGCACGCACGCACGCACGCACGCGGTATACTGCCAGGCCTGTCTGTCAAAACCGGTACGACCCGGCGCAGTGAGGACGAAATGACGCAGTGACTCGTGGCAACGATCCAAAGATAATCGCATTTGTGACGTAGCTTGGGCTTGTAACATACAGCCTTGGATTCGACAGCCATTTTATATATTTACAATAAGATGAGTCGCGGGAAAAACCCTTTTTTTTTTTCAGGGGGTGATTTGTAGGAGCAAGGATCAGTGCTTTCCGATTGGTCCTGCCATCAGTCCAACAACACAACGATAGCTGTACAACCAACATCTTCTACAGTAATGAAACAAATGACCTACGGGGCGGGGAGCCTCGACGGTCCCGCTTCCGCATTGACGTGCCGCCGTCCGACCGGCGGACGAACGGGACCAGGTTGGCCGTTCTCAGAAGACAGCACTTCCTCGACACGGGCGTCCGGTGGCAAGAGGAACTCGATGTCCTCAAACATGTGCGGGAACAGGATCGCCAGCATGTCGTCCACCCTAATCGGTCGGACATGTGGTCATTGAAAGACAAGCGTGAGGGAGAAGCTACGCACTTGAAGATAAAATCGCCCTTTTGAGGCGGCTCTCCTCTCTTGGTCGATTTCGTTGGCGAGTCGACCAGTTTCTTCTCCGAGTCCATCGCGAAGGAGGTGACGTTGAGGGATCCTGCCGAGTTATCCTTGGTGTAAAGGGACAGGCCCTGTCTGGCAGCAAGGTCGAGGATGTTCTTCTCCACAGTGTCTACCAGTTCGTGAATTCCTCTTGCCACATCACGGTGCATGCATCAAACGTACCTTCAGCATAGTAGCAGAAAACTGTTCATGTCGATGAGAATTACGAGGGCGATCAGTGAAAAGGGAAACTTACCTTCGGTTGCTCGGGTCTGGCCCATTCGATCTATACGTGCAATGGCTGGCTTATGATTTAGTGACAACCCGACACCAGCAAAACACAAAGTTACCTTGTACTTCGAAGCCATGATTCACGACGCTCTCCAAGAGGAAAACTCGAGAAGCACAAGTGACATTCAGGCCAGCGTTGTCGCGTTCGCTTTGCGGACGTCAAACAGGGGTCATATCAAATCACGATCAACATACCCGTGCAACAGAAGAACTTGAAGATTTGGATCGACTCGAAACTTTTTCGCTCCAAAGTCCTTCCCTTTCCCTCGATTCCGATCCAGGCGTAGACAGGGTATACCTAGAATAGTCTCAGTCACTGCATTGGTGCACACATGGATTCGACTTGCCGTTCGAACAAAGGGCATGCTCGACGACTCGAGAACACAATCAGCGGCATGTTCTCTGGGAGAGCGGAGAGACCACAAACTCACTTGTCAGTGAATCAGCCCATGCAGAAAAAACGATACTCTTGGCGCCAGGGTCTACAAGTTGGATGTGTAGAAGATGTCGAACGAGCGTCTGAATCTTGCTTCCATAGCTTCCATTCGATTCTATCGTTTGGATGTCTGCAAATAAAGTGGGATCTTTCCCGGGGGTTAACAAATGTCTGCTCCACATCACTTTCAACTCACCAAGCATATTGTACTGAATTTCCCGATGGGAAACAGGAACTAGTTCTCCATTGTTTAATACGGGCCTTTGAGGAGGCGGTCGATCTTCCTGAAACGTGAAGCGCTGCAACTGTCTGACATCGATAGGAGCTCTACAAGAGACGTTCAGTCGGTAACCGGAGGTGATTAGATGGAGTGTACCTGCAAACAGGACAAGCTCTTCCCTGACCACGAGCAGTCCATGACTTCATGCATCCCTTCAGGTAACCCAATAGGCCGTCAACCAATCGCCGTCAACAAGTTGGCAATGCATACCTCACAGAAGATATGGGCACTATTCAGGATGTCAGCGTGCGTTCGTCTCGATGAAAAACCCTCCTACCATTGAGTAATGAACCCTCGCAAAAACTCGCACTGACATAAAATACAGGTAGCGTCGTTAGCGTCGACATCGCACCCGCCCTCAACGAGGTGTTCCAGATATCGCTGTCGTGCACGCCTCGTATTGATTTTGGCTCCAAGATTGACAACGTCAAAGTGAGTGGCCTCCATGGCGCCGACGAGAGAACCCTCCCACTGGACTTCTGCCACAGTATCCGAGATCTCCTGGAGTTGCCGGAAGTAACTGGTTACGCGTGAGTGAACGAGTCGCCCAAGGAAAAGGTGCGAATACCGACACAATACGATCATTGAAAGCCTTTCGCAGTACAGCGAGGTCGGCATCTAGCTTGTCCGTGAGTTCCTCTATTATGGGGATAACCATTCGCCTTAGCCCACAGTGCAAAATCATGAAATGAGAGATTGCCTACGTTGGCCTCCTATCAGCGCTCGCAAACTGGCAGCCCCTTCTTTGGCTAATATCTTCTCTGGATCGTTCTCATTCGGAATACGAACAGCAATAGTGGCGAGGTCCACCATCACCGATTTTAGCGCACGTCCAGACAGCTGCAGCTCCTTGCGTTGCTCCAACAGCTGTCCGTACATCACTTCATGTTGAGGCTGTACTTCGACGTCGTCTGGGATCTCCAGGTTCTCCTGCATCTGGAGCTTTGCCCGAGCGGCGGCCTTGGTCTTTCTTATCTTTTTCTCCTTTCCCTCGTGCGCTGCAAGGAGTGTCCGTTCCGCAGCGATTGTCTCCCGGCGGTCGGCGAGCAGTGTAGCATAGGCTTGCAAGTAGACCTCGGCCTCGCCCTGCGTGTCCAGTGTACGGGCATACTCTTCGCCATCAGCTTGTTCGCCGGCAGAATTAAGTGTTCGACTGAGTAGTTCAACAATCTTGGAACGCCACTGCCAGAGAAGAGCGGATTGCTCGTTCAGCACATCTTCGATAATTTCATTTGCCTCTTCGAACTGAAGAGATTCGTAAAATTAATGCGAGAAGGTTCTAAACAGTGGTCGAGATAGTGGCACTCACAAGATGGGCTGATCTAATACCTCCGCCCTTCATGAAGGGTAATGAAATCTGTAGCGCTCGTTCTGTCACACGCTTCTCCGTCGTAGAAGCACTCAGCCTTTGCATAGCCTTGTTCGCCGCCTCCTCCGTAGCTAGCCAATCACAAACTTCAGTCCCACTCCGTGTTACATACAGCACAATAAACTCACATTTGAGTAGGTCCTTTCGGAGGCTCTCAGCGACCGCGTATGCCGCGTCTTCCTTTTCCGAATAGGAAGATCCAAGAACGTGGTACACATCTCCCTGCAAGAATTTGACCCGATGAAGCACCATCAAACATTCTCGCAGACGAGCTAGTAATGCCATTCGCTTGACCCTGTGGTCCTCGCCAGCCGGCGTCTTGGGTAACCCTCGATCTTCGACATCCTCATCATCGCCGAAATCGAGATCGAGATCCATCGGTGACGTAGAATCGCGTTCGAATTCTCTTCCTTTTCCCTTGTCAATGTCCTCAGTGCGCTGATCATTAGGAAGATTCGTTTTCCTCGAATCTCTCAATGCCTGTGTTTCTCTTTTGAGAACTTCGCCCTTCAGGTTGTGCTGCGCTACAGAGGCTTTGATCTCGTCAATGAGTTGACTGGCTTCTGTTTCTGCAGTGAGCAAATGTTCGAGAACGCGTTGATACCGGTCCAGATCGTCTGAGCGGTGTTGCTGGAGTTGGGCAAGCCGAGTCAGTGTTAACACCTAGACAGTCGAGGCAATGAGCGGGCATGCGGCAACAGAGTGAGATCGAGTCTAACCAGGGTGAAGTACCCACCTTGGCTCTGCGATCCTCTGTTAAGTTTCTCCAATTCTGGTCTTTCATAGACTACAAAATCAGTAAATGTGGGCGCAGCACCGATACGAAGAATGCACAGGCATGCATACCTCCAAGACGTCTGCCATACTCTTCAAGGTACCCGATTTATTCAGCTTATCACCTTGCTTTAGCAGTTGCCCAACCTGTACCACACCAAATCTGAAGATGGGCGAAGTGTATGAGAAATATGCCAGCGACTCACCTGAGGATGTGTACATATCCCTCTCAACCCTCTCAGCACGTTTCTCAGAACACTCGCATCTACCCCCCACCCTTCGTATGCTGCTACCCCACGTGCATCTAATCCAAGCTCAGCAAGCGCTTCTTCCAGTGCCTGGTCGTACACCTTTTGAATTCATGCAGTGAGTATTCTACCCGAGGCATAGTGACTCAAAGACAGCCCACGTGTCGCTCAACCCGTCCAAGTTCGATGCCTACTAAAGATCGCTTTTGTTGAGGTATCGTCAACTCGTTCTTGACAGAAGACTTCAGCGTCCTAGATCGTAGGCCCGATCAATAATGCGCCTCATTTGACGACATGCTGGCCAACCTGACAGAATATTTCTGGAACAATGACACAAACAAATCTTTGAACCCGTGTTTCAAAAGCCTATCCCACATCCGTGAGGGCGCTACGAGGTCAATGATACGCAAGAATCCAAGAACGCTGATGAGGTCGGAGACCTGGGCACGCGCCGGGGTTCCGGAGACGGCGAAGGAAGATAAACGGGGAATTAAGGAAACCATTTCCCTGGAATTCAAGACATCAGTATGGTCTGACGAACCATAGACCAAATGTAGAAGAGGTGAAAAAAAAACGAACTCAGATTTGCCCGTTCCCATCATCTGCACTTCGTCCATGATTACCCGATACCACTCACACATCACCAGGGGACTCCTTGGCCTCCTCAGGATCTTGTACTCCACATCCTGTCTGCGGGGACGTTTAGGAGGGGCGCGGGCAACAAACATATCCAATCGAAGGACATTATATGTTGTGATGCAAACGTCAAACTGGTTGATGTAGCTGGGCCAGTCAAGGATTGGATCCAAGTCGCCGGGGTCCAGGTTGCGCGCAGCGACAGACTCTGTCCCGCCCATGATTACGTCGTCGCCTTGCAAAGCGTTGGCTTCACCTTGGCCACCCCGTCCGGCACTGGTCCTGCCCTCTGGTTTGGATTTCTGAGCTGCCATGGAACGACGTTTCACTCTCTCAGCTTCAACGTCGGCCTCCGTTATCGGTACCTTGAGCTTCGCCCAACCATCGTATACGAAGACTTTGAGATCAGGTGCATGAACGGCGAGTTCGTCCGCCCACTGGGTTGCTAGTGCGGGTGGAGTCACGATGAGGGTCGTCTGAACACAGGATGTTAGCAAAACTTGGAGGAGGGTATACGGCGAGGCTAAATTGTCACCTTGATCTCTCTAACGTGCAGCCCCGCTTCTGGATCCCATCTCTGATTCGAGGGGTTTCTCTCCGGGGCTGGGTTGAGAAGCATTAACGCGAGACACTCCATAGTTTTTCCGAGACCTAAATAAGCAATCAAAGCCGTGTAAGCCTCGCAATCACATAGGGTATAGGACAGGAGCAGACCAGGTTCCTCAGCAAGTATGCCTCCCAGCGCAGTATGGGGCCTGGGGAGGGTGGGACTAAGAGCACTTGTGAGGCGGTTGAAGAAGAAACTTCGGCCTCCCATTTTCATTTTTTCCCAAAATAATGGTAAGGGCCTGCTTTCTGTACTTGGAGAGGTCTCCGAATCGTCGAGAGGCGCTACGGTCCCTGCAGACGTGATCCTTTTGCCCTCGCGTTCTAGCATCCATGCGACAGTGCGTCTCTGAAAGGGCATCAAAGTCGAGAGGAGCCCATCAGGCTGCAATAACTCGTAGATCACATCCTGCGCAACAGGAGGTGCTGGACGCATGGTGTTAAGAAAGAAGGGAATGGTAACATCCACTGCTTCCTCCATAACATTGTTATACACAGGGCGTGTGAGGGGCGTTCTGGAGAGGAAGCAGAGCAGTCGGCGTTGGAGACCCTCAAGTTCGTCCACCACGCGCTGAGAAAGCGAGTTACTGAACGGGTAATAAGTCTCAGGTATCGCAAGCGAGAGCGTGAAGTGGGTACGGAGCTCAAACGGAAAATCCCGTGTAGGGTCATATGTGCCTTCTGGAAGGATGTGTAGTTCGAGACTTGCCTCTAGCTTTGCCCGATGGTGGGACTGGAGGAGGGCGCAGGCCGTGATAAAGTCGCGGTGCATACCTAAGGGTTGTATATTTTGCTCCTCAAGCTTGTTTTCAGCGAGACCATCTGGCCATGGGATGTCCGGAAGTAAAAACAACCACCTCTCGCTGTGTTCTCTGATCATTTCTGGGGAGGAGACAGGGGGTTCTTGAAGTTGTCCAGAAAGGGCCAAAAGACGACCATGGTAGCGCGTCATGAAGAACCTCCCTAGATCTATGTCCTGGGAGAAAGACATGTCCCTCTGACGGACTTCCAGAAGAGAACGAAGCTTCTTCTCTTCCTCGAGCCATCCCCATTTCGCTGCAACATTGTCGTCGGCGTAATGTTCTGAACTGTGATCGACCACCTTGTTATACCGCAAGTGCAACGCAAACTGGTAAACTTGAAGAAAAGAGGTCTGCTCTGTTTGATACGCTTCATTAATTACGTCCGAGGATGATTCCCAATACGACGGATAAATCTGCCTGTACTCCGGGCCTATGTCGTCTTCGTCGATCTCTCCACTTTCATCCTGTTCATCGTTTGAGTTCCCTCGGGAACCGTCGTCCAGTCTAATGCGTTTTGAAGGGCCGGGGGTTGATTCTATGCGCTTGCGTTTGCGGAGGATATGGCCATTCGTTGGAGGCTCGTCACCTACCGGATGATCTTCCTCGTCCCTTGTTATGCTTTCCTTTGGGGAAAGTGAGGAAATAAGTGCACGCAGGTTAAGCGCGGGGCGGAAGTCATGGTTATGGAATATTGCGCCCCTTATGTAGCTGTGATAGCGCCTGTCTGGCCAATAGCAGGAAGCTTTGGAACGCAGGGACTCGACATGGTGAATGGTGTGGATGTCGTTCCCCAAATCCATCTGCACCATGACAAAGGCACGAAAGAAAGGAGCACCAGGAAATGTGGCTGTGGACCCTCACGACATAAATGAGAGTAATCACGTGGTCTCGTATCCCATCAATTACCCCTGTTTCACAATAGCGAGAATTGACAGTCAGGCACGTTGTTTCTTGCAAGCCATTCACACTCAAATGCTGGTGATGAACTCGGTATATTGATACAGGCTAGATATGCGGGTATCGTGAACAGAATTGGGGAATGATGATCTATAGTAGATGCTGAAATAAATGCTCGGAGAAGTGCACCGTATGGTGAAGCGGGATGCTGTTTCTGGGTCGTGTCATGTGTGTTCGATGAGAGGGGCAGAGTGCGAGTGTGTGAGCGTAGTAGTCCGTGGTCGTGGTCGTAGCAGGAATCGTCGCTAGCTCGTCAACGTCATGGTGGGATACGTTGGAACGTGGGTGATGGCGGAAGAAAACCCGGCAGTGCGAACAGCGCTAGATCTTCAACTCTCGAAAACCACGCATGTCTAACCTTCCCGTTCCATTCCGCTGCCACTCTTCTTGCACGATGCCTTCATCATCCACACTGGCGTCCCCCACTTCCCTTATCTTCGCCGACCTCTTATCGTCTGCCGTTGCGCCCACATTCCTCTTGAATCGACCGCCGGGAATGACAATCTTCCCTGCGCTTGTCCGTTTCGCAACGAGCGCGGCCCGCGATTTGGGAAGCCCGAGGGCTTTGCGCTGACGCCGCGTCAGAGATTTCTCAACAGGCTCGGGCTCGGGTTCGGGCTCCGGAGGCGGCGTTCCAGGAAGAGGAGATGACGCCACAGAAGAAGAGCGCGTAGAACCAGAAGATCTTGGAGTTGAGAGTTCAGGTGTCGAATCTTCTTCCTCGGGATCGTCAACCTCGATAGCGTCTGGGTCTGGCCGCAATTGCGTTGCAGGAAGGGGAAGTTGGTGGGCGCTGCGTGTTCTCTTTGCTATGGAATCCGATACAGAGGAAGAGCCCGACGATTCGTCAAACGTGCGCTTAGGGGATCGGTGGACCCGGAGGACAGGGGGTGGTGAAGAGTCTACATTTGCCGGGTGTGAAGTGACAGGTGTGGGTGGTAATACATCAACGTCGATTTGGGACAGTGATTCGGCAGAGGATAGGGGTGATGGCGAGCGCGACATAGGAAAAGGTATTTGCGTTGGGGTAGGAATCATAGTTTCTTCGATCTTCACCTTTGTGCTCGCAAATTGGCCATTTTTGGAGCGCCCCAAAGTAACCTTGGACTCCGACTTTGCCTTATCCTGCGACGAAGGTGGCTTTTTCTTCACAGGGGATTGTACAATAGCCTCCGAATCCGCTGACAGTTCACAAACGTTTGGAAGGCCTGTGTGCGGACCTCTCAAATTACGAATTGATGAGAAATGTTCCCAATCATGGTACCTGCATGCACCAAATGTCAGCAATTTTTAGTTCGGGTCTTCTTGTGATGCCGGTGGACTTACGCAACATATACCGTATCACTCGCCTCCTCTTGCTGCGACGTTTCCTCGCGTTGTTGTTGCTGCTTCCGAAGACGTCGCCTCTCACGTGCGTCCATTAGTTGACCGTCCACTTGTGTCGCCGGAGAAGCGGATTGATCGGCGATAACTTCTCCCCCCGCATTCCATTCGATGACGTATACAAGTCCAGGTTGTATGACCTTGACATTCCGTCGCGCAAAGTGAGAGAATGCAGAGAGTTCAAGGTGACCACCATAAGTGCCTGTAGAGCGTCACTACATTGCAAGAGAAAAGGAAAAAGAGGATGGGATCCGCAATGACCACCACCACGCACCTTGTTCCTTCATGCACCGCAGATGAGCGGTTAGACCACGTTCATCTTCACAAAACGGTTCATAACGTTGCGAGTGGGTCTCAACCCAGCCGCAAATATCGTTGCGAAGTTGAAGATGGTATGAAGGGGAACCGTATAGTTGGTCGCTCAATGCACGAAATAAACAGTTTCCGTCTCCTACTGTGTGCGCTGCGTACAGGCCCAACGAGCGCAGCTGCTCTGTCAACAGCTGGGTGTTCTGCTCGGGATCGGCAAGGGGCTAATGAGAGAAAAACATATGGGGAACAGAGATGATCGGATTGGAACAATGAGCTGGTTGCCACCACCCTCATAAGTGGAACGTGGGGACTGACCCTGCCCTTCGACCTCGTCGTGCGTGTCCTCACTGCTTGATGAGGTTATGTCAATGATCTGCCCAACACAACAAATATTGCAACATTGTGCAACACGAAACGCACTTTGTAACGGTGCTTTGCCATGTTTCTGATGCCTTTTCGAAGAAACCATTATAAAGTAACAAAATTTCCAGTGTTTTGTACTTCTGCGAGGGGGGATCGCTTTGGTTGTTAATAAACCCTGGTTCCCACATTCTGGGGTCCTGTCGCACGAGACCCCGGAAAGTTGTGGCACCGCTCATTTTTACCGGCAACGAGCTTGCCTCGCGTGTTGCCTCGTTTCATCCACCCCGTCCACAGCATGCACAATATCACAGAGGTCTCTCCAAAAGCAGCGGCGGACCGCAGGAAGGAAATGTTGTCTATGTTTTACCGGCAGTGGTAATGTAAAACCTATTGCAAGTCCACCCTGTCATCCAAGAGTTGCTCGGGAGCCAACACCGCCTGGGGCGGGTGGCGCCGGGAATACTTTTTTGTTCTGGTTACGATCTGATACGAAACCACTATAACTGGGGCCTCTCCGCATCAGCACCGGATCTTGCACAGCATGTTGGGAAGACACTCACATCCTGCCGAGACGATCCAACTCTTCCCGAGAAACAGAGGACCGTGTGGTCTTGAGTGCCTGCGAAAGGTCGGCTTGCGTGATTTCGTACTGGCACCACCCACACCATTAAGTAGTCATCCCCGTGCAATAAAAATGCAGACAAGACCTTTTTAGGCGTGTCGGCTGGTTTCTTTTCGGTGTTGACATTCGTTTTAGAGCTCTTTATTTGTTGAAGCTGTAGGTGTTGACATTAGTTTGCTTACGGAACAAGGCATCAAGCTCACATACTCTCTTCTGCAGCGCAGACTCCTCTGCTCTCGAAAGAATCCTTTGATCGCCTGTGGCGCCAAGTGTTACATATTGAATCCGTTTCTCCTCCTCTTGCCCTGACCGTCTAGTCGACGTTGCGTCAATGAACGCATGTACGACTTGGAGATGAGCATTGTACACTAGGGACTGAAGGTCAGCCCCTGAGTACCCCTCGGTCAATCGAGCAATTTCTTCCAAATCGACCGACGGTCCCAGGGTTACCTTGCGGCTAACCGCTTGCAAAATCTGTTGTGATTAGCTCATCAATAACGTACAAAGAGAAAATCTCTTACATCCTTTCGATCTTCCTCATTGGGCATGTCACATAGGATAGACTTGTCAAGACGACCGGGACGAAGGAGGGCAGCATCAATGAGATCGGGTCGACTAGCTTGAGAAGTTAGATGGTACCAAAGCTTAATGGACGGAATACCGACCTTGTGGCTGCGAGAACGTATACTCCGGTCAGGCCCTCAGCACCATCCATCTCAGTGAGCAGCTGGTTCACCACACGATCGGTCACGCCCGTACTGTCATGCCCTCTAAAAATCACGAATATAAGTAAATGCGGCATGCATAAGATGAAGACTGACAGACCTCTTGGGAGCGATAGAGTCGAACTCGTCGAAGAACAGTACACACGGTTTCGCAGACGAAGCTCGTTCAAAAATATCTCGAACCTGAGAAACAAACTTAAAAAAAAACGGAAATTTCGCTTCATTTCATACGCACGGATTTTTCACTCGCACCGATATACTTATTCAAGAGCTCAGGGCCTTTGATACTAATGAAGTTCAGCCCACACTCTTTGGCCACAGCAGAAGCAAGAAGCGTCTTGCCACAACCTGGGTAACCATACAGCAACAACCTGTTTAGACGTAAATATCGGTAAGCGGACTTTTTATTTGTCAGCTTACCCTGAACGCAAGCGCAAGGGTGACTGCTTGAACAATGGAGCATATTTGGTGGGCCATTCCAGTGTTTCTCGCAGAATACGTTTGGCGTGTTTCAGCCCTGAAATAAGGTCTGCAATCAAGATCATAGAGAGGAATTGATCCAGATCCACCTCCAATGTCAGCCCACTCCACGTTTGATTTCTGCAGTGGGACATCGCGTAAAGAATGGGGAACGAAATCCACTTGCGCATTCGCGAAATCGACGGCGGATAAATTAACCTAGTGTATATGTGAGATCTACAACAGCAACTTATCCAAACCACCATGCTTACTTCGGTTGCTCCTGTTCCATGCTTCAGAAACGCTCGGCTAGCACCTTGCTGCACTGTACGGGTAACAAGATCCTGTA
The DNA here is from genome assembly GCA_038091165.1 of Rubroboletus pulcherrimus. Classification (NCBI taxonomy): domain Eukaryota; kingdom Fungi; phylum Basidiomycota; class Agaricomycetes; order Boletales; family Boletaceae; genus Rubroboletus; species Rubroboletus pulcherrimus. The sequence continues at coordinate 13,164 of JBBPNY010000443.1, forward strand.
GATCAAGAGGAGAATAACCTTCTGTGTGCGTCGAAATCATGGCAAAGTTTGGAGGATCGTCGGAGTCTATGATAACACCAGGAGATTTTACACATAGTCGTTCCACCAAGTTTGCCAATATCTGATAGAAAAATTAGCCCACTAACGTGCACTAAGCAGGGGATGCTTGCCGACCTCTTTGCGCGCATCCTTGTTAGGAGACCGGATGTAGTATACCTCCTGAAAGATATGCAGTGTGTGGACGAGGGCGTGCAGACTCGTCTGTGATTCAGCGGTGCCAATCATGACTATCCCACGAAAGTTTGAAGGTATCATGCGTTCTCCGGAAGAGTATTGAGCGATGAAAAGTTCCGTGATATGGCGAGAGCGAAATGAGTCGGTGTGCTAGTGAACCACATTCGATCGTCAGTACGGCGGCGGGTCAAGTTTCGAACGCAGGAACCACTTGCCTCGACCTCGGCCTTCAAGACTTTGTCGAGGTTATCAAATATGAGTACGGTTGGACGATGCCATGCTGCAATCTCGTACAGATACCGGAAAAGAGCCTTCAAGGTCGCTACCGGTTTCTCGCTGTAGAACTTGAAGTCAATGTAGTGGGTGTCTTCGCCTAATTAGTAGCAAAACAATGCAGAGAACAATTAAGACCATACATGCATACGTGCGAGTGTCTTTCTCAAGCTGCTTCGCGATTGCCTGGGCTACCGCAGTCTTTCCGACCCCTCTTCTCCCAGTCAAGAGGATTGCGGATACTACGGTGTTCAGTTGAGCAATGCAGATGATGACTAATCAACGAGTCACGTACTTCCATGCACCATCTTGTCGAGAGAATGGAGAGCAAAATTAGCAACGAGTTGCTTGGTGCCTTCCTCAAGGATGTCTTGCACGCCAGAGAGCATAGTTTCCGGCGAGGGTGGTTGCCTTACGTTTGATAGGCTTCAATCATGGATGTTCCATCATACATTTTGATCCGATGTACTCACAATAATTCTGTCTCGTCTAGATTATGAGCGGGGATGTTAGTGAAGAGGTCTGAAAACGTCTTTCGCTCTCCCGTTGGAGTAACACTTCGTCGCCGGCATCAGTACGGACGTTTGACAACACCACAGTTACGAGAAGATCCCACTCACTGGATCCAGTGCCAATCACCGACACCTTCCAACCCGTACGGAAGGTACACATGGCTTTCTAGGACCTTATCGGACCACCCTACCAACAGGAAATTCTCCGTGGACACATTTGATGACGTCTTTTCCGCGGCGGGAGGTTCGCTTTTCGCCCCTGGGTGAAGAACCTGAGCAACAGGCTCCTGCGTTTCTGCATTTGCATTAGCAGTGCGGGGTGGCTCGAGCGGGTTCTGCGGAGGGTCCAGCAATCGATACGAGAACTTCAGAAAGACATCTTTCATATCTTCCTTCATCGGATACCGAGATTGTGCAAGGTTGGAGAATATGTAGGGATGAATATAAGCTAGCGTTTCCGGTCGATTATAACAAGTAGATGAGGGTGAAAATCGGTCAATTAGGCGAGTGGGCAGAACTCGCAATACGGTCGCCGGTAACGGTGCTTTCGCGGGGTCTCTTTTGGCTGTACCATCTTGAGAAGGGCTGGATGGAGCACCTCCGATAGCTTTTTGGTGAGCGTGCGTCTTCGGTGCGATGCTGACTTCGCTATCTGTTGTTAGGAGAGCTGCATTGCCTTTGGTTGACGGGGCCAAAGAGACTGGGGAAGTTGGTCAGGAGAGGACGTGGATCAAGGCAATAGAGCCTACCAACAAGGAGGCGAACTCTTGTGCGTCCCAACACCCACACATCAATTTCTTGACCAACTTTTGCGACCCGAACCTGGGACAACAGAGTTGCCTCGACGTGAGCAGCATGGATTTCCTGGACAGGACATGATAAGCAATCCGGTGGAACCAATGGAGTAGACTCACAATGATTTCCCAGTCATCTGCGGTGAGAGGTTCTGCTCCCACTGAGGAGGCAAAGGGCAGATCATACAACAGACCAATTTCGACCTGCAGGAGACGAAATGGGACACTTTGTCCTTGAGAAGCAGCAGACGTACAATGTCGCCCTCTGCGAATCCAAGGCCTTGCGCATACTGAGGATCGACCTCGATCGTCTCAAACGCGTTTTCTCGCGCGTCTGCGTTGAAGTGGGCGAGGGAAGAGGAAGATGCCATTCCGGTCCATCCCACATAGGCCTCCACCTTCGAGGCTTGAGAATCGCGTTTCAAATGTATGGCAAGCGTTTGTGGCCGCTGTCGAGTGTCAAACGGACGTTTATTTTAGGTGCTGGCGCAATGCACGCACGCACTATAGATCGTTCAAGAAGAGGCCCATAAATTGAGATTGGTAGATTGACGAGGGAGGATTTCAAGGACACAAAATGTATTCGTGCACTTCGTGGCATTTTCTTTTGAACGTGCGGATCTGAATGTGTGCAGTCGGACGACTCAGTGAAAGATCGGGACGGGTTCGATACGAGAGTGCTAGTGATCACATGTCTCATTGTCCTCTCTTTAGCAAAGCGCAAGGCAAAGCGCTACTAGTACTTGTGAGTGACGTTGAACCCACGGCGCCTCTTCAAGTTCTCTCACATTCCTACACGGGCGACTTCGCCGTGCGAGACGTGCTTGAACAGCATCAGCGCCCCTGACTGCACATTGCCTCCGTTCTGGCAGGCCGCAGTGGGAATCATTTCATTCGGCTATCTCACCTTGCACACACCCGTCATTTTATAAGTCAGACATCCAGGAACAACCTTCGCCATGGTTATCCTCGACGAAAAGTGTTTAATCCCTCCTCCGCCTTATGCTGCAGCGGGTTCGGTTGCCCCACCGCCATTTCCTGGCAATCGGTCCCACCAAAGCCTTGCCACATTGCCCCCGCATCTGCTCCTCAAGATTGTATACGTGATGTTTCCCCTGGCGCCCGGGAAAGATGAGAGTCAACCTGAGCGCCAGCGCAGGACACTGTACTGGTTGTCGCACCAACTTCGTTTGGTGAACAGGTCGTTTTACATTGGTAATCGCACTACTTATCAAACAGATAGCCAGAGTCTGACATATAACCCGTTAGCTTGCATGCATGTGCTGCGCTCTGCTTATTTGCCCGCCTACGGGTCCCTTATCCGTGTTCCTTACACATCCGACCCATTTCCTCTCCCCTCTTCAACCTTGTCTTCCGCCGGCCCTGTAGAGATAATACAACGCGAGACACAAGTCCTCGATCTCTTCATTGCACTCAAAGTCCGCGAGGACGTGATGATGGATGACACCGAATTTCACCTTGAGCGTGAAGAGTCATTCAAGGACCTTTTCGATCTTATGCAGCCACGCAGCCGTCTCGAAGACCTGGTGCGCTATTATGGTCTCCGTGGGGGGGTGGTGCACACAAATCCACCTGGCGTCTCTTCTTCGTCGGCTGCTTCCGGGTCCCACCCCCACAACAATATTAGCTCAAGCAATACAGCAAGCCACCGTAGGAGTACCTCTGGACCCCTCCCGTTCTCTACGCTATCCATATCGTTTTCCCCTAGGAAGGTGGGCCTTGTATTAACCACCACAACTAGAAAGCGAACGATCTTGGAGGTCGCGAGGACAAGGGACGAGAAGTTGGAGGTCGCTGCCAAGAAACTTGTCATACAGCTCAAAATTTGGCTGAGCGACACTTAGTACCACGCAGATCAAGTGGTGATGGACTTGTATGAGGATAGTCATGTCGGGGTGCGGAAGAGTGAACGATGATGATGCAGGTGAAATAGACGGCACGGAAGGTTTCAGCTCTATGTGTTTTTAACATACCCTACCTTATAGCCCTTTTTCATTGAGGCAGGATTATCATGTATTTGTAATCGTTTCAGTTCCTCCACTACCTGGCGATTTCAACTGGCTAACTGATTGCTACGTAACTCCTGTCAAAACATCGAATAGTACATACATACAGACCAAGTTCCAGATCCCATAACATTGTCTTACTAGTAGCTTGCACGAACAAAAAGAAACACCCATTCAACTAAGCGCGACCCAGTCGCACGCACGCATAGACTGGCTAATGTACCATGGCATCCTGACGACCGTCTCCTTGTGCAACTCGTTGATCGGGCATCTTTCACTGCACAACACGAATCTCCCCATCCCCGACTCCCGACCCGTGAACAGGCACACCGTCGGCGGGCGCGCCGCGCGGAAATAATAGATCGTAGCCGATAGGGTGTCGACGAGTGTATACAGATCGTCGTCCTCCCTTTCGTTGCTTCGAGGCTTGAGGGCCTCCAGTTGTGCCGGGTCTCCGAGTCTAAATTCACCCGGTGCGGTTAGGGCCAGAGGAGTACCGGAGGGACTGTAAAACATTCTTGGTAAGGCGGAGATCGCACCACCATATGTGAGCTCAGAAGCTTCTTCCGCAGAGATCAACCCTTTTACACCAATCAGCCACGGCTGCGCCTGTACTATGCGCCCAGAGACCCCATATGCTACCAGCAGAGGTGCGAACAGCATCAGAAGAAGCCCGACGACAAGGTTAGCCGCTGCGCTAGGTGGCGCGGGAAAGGGACCAGAACTCGCCTCTAGGATGATCCCGATGAAAAGGAATTCCCAGAAAAGACTTGGGAGGAAAGTGGCGATGAGACGCTTAACTGAGCGCCGCGTAGCGAAAGCAACCGATGGGAAGTCTTTCCACCGGATGGCGGCTGCTCGACAACCTCCGAGGACAAGGGCATTGCTTTCCGTCAATCCTACTGCCTGGATGTCCGGTTCAATGTCCCATAAATTCGACCCCCATTCGTCGTCCTCTGCATACCAGCAAGCAGTGGCAGGGATCTCAGAAGGCAGAAGAGACACCATGCGCTCTACGATGCGGTCGTTGTCGTTAGCCATCGAAAGCCTAACAAGTGCTTGTAGGTCGCTTTCCTGGGAGTGGGGATGGATGCGATGCTCAAAGAAGCCCATGAGTGCGTACACCCTCTCTGCCCTGAAGAGGGGTTCAGCCTCTTTATTTGCTTCAAGTCGCTGTAGTCTACCGCTCGTACGTCGCCAAAGGGCAGACTTGAGCAGCGAGAGCCTTTCCAACCTCTCCAACGGGTCTCTCAGTCCATACGAATTGATGATGGCGGACTCCTCTGCGAAGTGGGCATAGGCGCGATTCGCGAGCTGGTGAAGGGTGATTGGTGTGACTTTGCCATCTCTGAACTTGAAGCGCAGCTCGCGGCTCAAGAGGGCCTCAGGAAAGGTCCAGAGACGTTCTCCATATGTTATCCATGCCTGCTCTTCGGTGACCCCAGCAGGGGGGCAGAGCATGATGAGCGTGAACTGGGCCCCA
>JBBPNY010000444.1:0-18475 GCA_038091165.1 Rubroboletus pulcherrimus
TCCGAAGGCCTAGACCCCCGGCAATAAGGTAACCGAGTCCCGGTGGGAATGTTCCCACGTCCGTGTGACCAGGCTTCCCCTTATGGCACCCGATTTGATCCGACGTTTCATTTCCGGTGTGCTTCTCCCGTTAATCTCCGTTATTACTGATGGTCCGTGCGCAGTACCTTCCCTATAAATACAGGGTACGTACAGCACGATCCTTTTCGCTTTCGCCAGAGGTCTGATGAGTCACCCGACGAAATAGGTGGTGTTGATACAAACGGATCAACGCCTATTACCTATCTGGCACCATCCCCAACACACTAGCTCCCTCGCACTGCTCGCTTCGCTCGCAGTGCTCGGTCCCCCTAAAAAGGAAATTATATCGCGTGGTCTAGGGTTTAAATCTTCCCTAGGGATGGTCAAAACAGTCTCATAAGTTTCTTGTCACTTTTTTGCCGTAATGAGCACCCACCACACCCCCCACTCGCAAGCAACACACCTTCTGACAGAGCCAACACATTCAGACCGGGTCATTCACACAAATCAGACAAGAAAGGGTAAGAATAGCATGCATTTTTTTCTCGTCACCAGAGGTCTGATGAGTCTCCAGACAAAATAGGTGGTGATGGTACAAACAGGCCATCACCTATTACCTATCTGGCACCCATCCCATACACACTACCCCCCTCTCAGTGCTCAGTCCCCCTAACCTAATGCATAGTACAAAAAACTATATAGAATAATCACTGTTAGTGTACACTCAAGTCTCAACTGAGTTGTGTCATCATTCACCTTTGGTTAGAATGGCCACAGGCCCAGGGGCCCAGGAAAAACCAGCATCAAAAAGAACAAGAAAAAATGGTGGTCACTTGCCGAGGGAACCACATATCCATATCCCAGTGCCAATCTCATAAGGTTGTTCCCCCTGTCCCCATCATTCCATGAATATACTGTGACAGGAGCAGTAGGTACATACCATCGTGTAGTAGGGTTACTCAAGCACCTTTTCACCCATGCATAGAATGCATAGACTGCGATTTCAATTTCCTTGTAGTGAGAATTAATTGATGAGGAAGCAATGGTTGCTTGCATTCCCCACGAGGCTCGTTGTATTTGTATTTCTAGCCTCTTCGTCATCGCACACCTACAAGCATCATGGGGACGGGTAGTGAAACCGTTGTATACCTAACTGGAACCACACAATGGTTCAGGTGTATGAATTGAGGAGATGAAACGGACTGAAAACTTACATGCATGCTCCGACTTCTGGGTATCTGTTCGGCCAGCCAAGGATGTTGGTACGTTGAGGAGACGCAGCGTGGTCTCGATGTTGGCGAAGCTGTCGCCGAGATTCGAACCAGCGCGAGGGCGACGGAATGCAACGAGAATGAGCCGTTGTTCGCTGCTTTCGATGGTGGCGCGTCCGATGAGTCCGGAAAGCAAAGGCCGCTTTTCGAATCATCAACCGGCTCGCCACGGTCATCTCGCCTTCAATGGCAGTTCAAACGCTGGTGCGCTCGGGCTGATCATGAAAGCCGTTGCTTACATGGTCAGACCTTTTCACCCGCGCGTGCCGGTGTTGGCAAGGGTCATCCGACGCGATGACCACTGCATTCGTGACTCGATCACTGATACATAAGGCTGAGAGAATTCATGCAACTCGCCCGGCTTTTCTACCTACTGACTCATTGAGCCTATCCCACCTCTCAACACCATCGAAAGCATGGAAGCAATAAAAGCGGTATTCCAAGCAAAACGCACAGAAGTTTGTGCACGTCCAATGCTCGAGATGTCGTGGTATTGACTGTATCCTGCAGGGCAGTCATGTACTGGTCACTTTCGTCACTGCCGGCTACCCAAGGTCCCAAGACACGGTCGCAATTCTTTTGGCGATGCAGGCCGGTGGTGCGGACATCATTGAAGTCGGTATGCCGTTCTCAGATCCCATCGCGGACGGGCATGCCATCCAGGAGACGAATCTGGTAAACACTTCGATAAACACCATCACCTAGCTCTGACGTGGCCAACAGGTCGCTCTCCAAAATGGAGTCGATTATTCACTGATCCTTTCGCAAATTAAAGAAGCAAGAGACAAAGGTTTGACTGCCCCGGTGATTCTTATGGGTGCGCCCTTTGTCAAATTCTCCAATATCATGCTGTGTTGATGCAGTGGTCGCAGGTTACTACAACCCCATTCTTGCATACGGAGAGGACAAGGCTGTGCAGGACGCACGGGATTCAGGTGCAAATGGATTCATCTTGGTGGACCTTCCACCCGAAGAAGCTTTTACTTTCCGGGAGAAATGCACGAAAGCAGGGTAAGAACTCGAGGATTGAGAATCGCGTCCACCGCTAAGACACCGTCAGCCTTTCCTATGTCCCGCTTATAGCCCCTTCAACCTCGCTTACCCGACTTCCATTCCTCACATCGATCGCCGATACCTTTATCTACGTCGTCTCCCGGGCAAGTAAAATGATATGTATCTCCGTAAATCTATCTCATCAGAATCTTGAAGATGGGTACTACAGGTTCGTCAGTTCAAGGTATCATGAACACCGAACTCCCGGATATCATTGCTCGGGTACGCAAACACACTACTGTGCCTCTCGCGGTTGGTTTCGGAGTCGCCACTCGCGCGCATTTCGAGGCTATTGTCGAAGCCGGAGCAGACGGTGTCGTTATTGGGAGTCGCCTCATCACCATCATGAAACAGTCTCCTGTTGATCAAGTTCCTCAAGTTATCGAGAACTTCTGTAAGGAGATCACCCTCAAAGGCCAAAGCAATGCCACCACGATCACTGGCCAGGAGCCTTCAAAGTACTATTTTCCTGTCGTCCAAGGCATCGATAGACCGATTGAATCGACTATTCTCCCCCCGCGGTTTGGCCAGTTTGGTGGCCAGTACGTTCCAGAGGCCCTCTTTGACTGTCTCATCGAACTCGAAGAAGCACATAATGCTACGCTCAATGATCCGTCTTTCTGGGCAGAGTTCGAGAGTCATTATGGTTATATGAATCGCCCCTCAAGACTGTACTTCGCAGAGAGCCTCACTAAATACGCCGGTGGTGCCCAAATTTGGCTCAAGCGGGAAGACTTGTGAGGATGAACTCGATGTTTCAAAAATAACAAACTGATTTTTGCGCAGGAACCACACTGGATCACACAAAATCAACAACGCCGTCGGCCAGGTCTGTGGTGTCAGCGCTTTTCAGCGATATTCAACTTAAATCGCAGCCTTAGATACTCCTCGCTAAACGGTTAGGGAAAACACGCATTATCGCGGAGACGGGTGCTGGACAGCACGGTGTGGCCACTGCTACCGTCTGTGCACGTTTTGGAATGCAGTGTGTGATCTACATGGGAGCTGAAGATGTTCGTCGACAAGCCCTTAATGTCTTCCGAATGAAAATGCTCGGCGCAACAGTAAGATCATTTAATTTGATTTCCGTATCGTCTCCTCAGTGCTCTGCTACGAAGGTCACCCCCGTCGAGTCCGGCTCAAAAACGTTGAAAGACGCTGTCAATGAAGCGATGCGTGATTGGGTTACCAACCTTACTACAACCCATTTCCTTATCGGCTCATGTTTCGGTCCTCATCCCTTCCCGACCATCGTCCGAGACTACCAGAAAGTCATCGGTCGTGAAATCAAAGCACAGATGAAGGAGGCGACTGGGAAGCTTCCGGATGTCGTCATTGCGTGCGTCGGCGGTGGTAGCAATGCAATCGGAACTTTCTACGACTTCATTCCAGACCAGAGTGTCCATCTCGTGGGCGTCGAGGCAGGCGGTGAAGGTAAGATGACATGTCGACTCTAATGCGTCTTGTTTCTCAATTCCTTCCCAGGTCTTGATGGCGATCGCCACAGTGCCACTCTTGCCAGGGGAAAACCCGGTGTCCTTCACGGTGTGCGGACTTACATTCTACAGTCGTCCGATGGTCAGATAAGGGAGACACACTCGATTAGTGCAGGGCTAGATTACCCTGGCGTCGGTCCAGAGCATTCGTGGTTGAAAGATAGTGGGCGTGCGGAGTATGTTGTTGCGAATGATGAAGAAGCTCTGAGGGGATTCCGTCTGTGCACGCAGCTTGAGGGCATCATCCCAGGTCAGATCTCTGCTCCCGCGCGCGAAAGTAGACGCTGACGAACCGCTCCTAGCGCTGGAGTCATCGCATGCATTGTGGGAAGGGATCAGACGAGCAAAAACATTGTCCGGGGAGACCAATCTTGTCATCGTGAGTGTATACGCTTTTTTCTTGCCGCCGAGGCTAACACGTAAAAAATTAGTGTCTGTCTGGAAGGGGCGACAAGGACGTGGAACAGATATCGCAAGTTTTGCCTGGAAAATGGGCCGACCGCCTGGACTGGCACATCTAGGTATTTCACAGGCGCGTCGGGCGCATACATTAACTAAATTCCATGTTTGTACGAATTGGAATGGAATGTCGAAGTTGGAACGAGAAATGTGTAGTGTGTGACATGTGTCACACGCACGTGATGGCGGTCACGACGACAAACGCGACTCAAATCATGTCGAGAGCGTAACAAGTCTTCAACTTTATCTCTCTGCGTCCAGCGTTGACAACGGAGCCGACGCAAGATGCAAGCAGGACAAACCCCGGTCTTTGTCATGAGTGCGAGACCATGGCACTCTCACTTCACTTTTGCGCTGATCGACTCACCTACCAGACACTGCGCCCGAGAGGCAGTCGGGCAGAAAGGCGCAGATTTCGAATATCACAGCAGCCAAGGTTTGACGCAAACCTGTCACTATTATGCTCTCTTCTCACTCCATCTGTTTCTTCCAACTAGACCATCGCTGATGTGATCCGCACATGCTTGGGCCCCAAGGCCATGCTGAAGATGATCCTAGATCCCATGGGCGGTATCTTGTACGTTTATCGTCTCTGCAAGTCCTCTTCACGCTCTTCTCACATTCTAAAGACTGACCAACGACGGTAACGCGATCCTGCGCGAGATCGACGTGGCTCACCCCGCCGCCAAGAACATGATCGAGCTCAGTCGGACTCAGGATGAAGAATGCGGCGATGGAACAACGAGCGTGATCATCCTAGGTATCCCCCAATCTAGTATATCTGTAGAAAATCGCCTAATATCCCTTTAGCGGGCGAAATCCTGGCACAATCTCTCGCTCAGCTTGAGCGTGACATTCACCCCGTCGTGATCATCTCAGCATACAACAAGGCTCTCAAGGAATCACTGGAGATTATAAACAAGATCTCTATCCCCATCGACACGTCCTCCGACGATGAAATGCTTTCCCTCATAAAAACGTCGATCGGAACCAAGTTCGTCGCCCGCTGGTCTGATCTCATGTGCCATCTTGCGCTTCAAGCCGTCCGGACAGTTGCAGCGGAAGAAAATGGACACAAAACCGTTGATATCAAACGATATGCACGAGTAGAGAAGATCCCGGGTGGTTCAATCGAGGAATCACGCGTGTTGGACGGCGTTCTCCTGAACAAGGACATCACTCACCCCAACATGCGCCGGAGAATACTACATCCGCGCATTATATTGTTGGATTGTCCGCTGGAATACAAAAAGGGCGAAAGTCAGACGAACATGGAGTTTTCGAAGGAGAGTGACTGGGCCCGTGCGCAAGAAATCGAGGAGGAACAAGTCATCACGCAGTGCAAGCGCATACTTGAGTTTAAGCCCGATCTTGTCATCACCGAAAAGGGTATATCAGGTTGGTCCGCTCTCGCGATATCACAAGCTGCGCCTTACCCACGGCTTATCATAGATACGGCTCAGCATGTCTTTGAGCGGGCCAACGTGTCTGCTATTCGACGTGTCCGCAAGTCCGATAATAACCGTATCGCACTCGCTGTTGGTGCCACCATCGTTAACCGAGTCGAAGATCTTCGGGAATCCGATGTGGGCACTGGATGCGGACTATTCAACATCGAAAAAATGGGAGATGAGTGTGTGCCTCTTATTCACCAATCGTCGTCCAAGACTTACCATCCCACTTCCAGATACTTCACCTTCCTGACTGCTTGCACAAACCCCAAAGCATGCACGATTCTTCTTCGCGGACCCTCGAAAGACATTCTCAACGAAATAGACCGTAACCTAGCTGACGCCCTCTCCGTTGCGCGTAATGTTTACTTCAAGCCTAACCTTGCACCCGGTGGTGGTGCGACGGAAATGGCCATCAGCGTCGGACTGCACGCCAAGGCAAGAAGCGTAACCGGCGTCGAAGGCTGGCCGTTCAGAGCTGTCGCAGATGCGATGGAGGTCATTCCCCGAACGCTCGTGCAAAACAGCGGGGGGAACGCAATCCGAGTATTGACGGAACTGAGAGCCAAACATGCAAACGGAGAACACTCGTGGGGCGTGGATGGCGAGACGGGCAAGATCGTGGACATGAAGGCGTATGGCTTGTATGAGAGCGCGAGCGTCAAGGTATGTTGTTATGCGACCGAGCTCTTGTTGCCGTTTCTGACAACTAGTTTAGATCCAAATACTCAAGACGGCGATCGAGGTTTGTGACTCTTCAGCCGCTGATCATAGTGGACTAATACCTTCATCTTCAGGCAGCTCGTATGCTGCTCCGCGTTGATGATATCGTGCAAGCTTCACGCAAAGAAAAGGAGCAACAGGGGCCTCCACCAGAAGAGATGGCTGAATGAAAAACGCTGCAGACACTTAATCGATGCATGTGCTTCATAGATGATCAATCCATGAATATTGTAATAACAACTATCCAGCGAGCATCTACTAAATACCGACATATGGCACACGCGTTCCAACGTTATTTACAGTCTGGGCTGGGATCAGCACTTTATGAAATTACCAACGATCATACTCGGAATCCCCCACTTGTCCCGCCTGATCGTGAACGAAAAGCAACAATTGACAAAACTTTCTTCGCTTGGGGCATCCTCGCCGCCTAGCTTCTTCCGGTCCGATGAGGTATTGATCAGGGGTTTATATCGTAACACGCAAGAAGTGAGCACTGCTTTTTGGGTGGAATCAAACGCGACGTGGCCGTATTTCTGTTGGGGTAAGATGATGCCCAACGCGTTATTGATAGCAACACACCTCCCAGTAATTGACAGCGGACTCCTCTGCCATCAGCTCGTATATACAAAGGCGACCCTATCGGTCATTTGAGAAGAGCATTATGATGACGAAAAACGGTGGGGCTCACGTCACGCATCATATACCCGTCGACACCGACCAACTCAGTGAATTCGCGGTTCCCTTTGTATATCTCGCCTGTTCGCCGCCAAAGGCATGCAGGCACACCCATGGCTGAGAACACACGATCGTAATCAAGCAACAGGCGCTCAAAGGCTTCCTCGATAAAGACCAGGTCCTGCAGAGAAAACGGTTGAAGAAGGCGTGATAGCGATTGGGATGACTTTACTAACGATATCCCGGAGAGACTGCGCGACAGCCTGTGTGAAGGGGGTGAGATGACAACATCTGTCTCGGTCCACTCTACTTACTCTGAACTTGGGTCGGAGAACAGATAGAGGTTGCAGAATTTGCTGCTTCGACTGTCGCGAAACGCTAAGACCGGTTCGTTATAAGATGACCCTCGTTGACCACCAAGGAACAACAGCTTACTTGCGATCCATCCATCTCGAAAGGCGAGCGTAACCCTTGACGTAGTCATACGGCTTTAACAAGCCTGCCTCGTACTTGCTTCTGATGACACGGTTCAAACGTTCGTCTCTCGAACCGGACTCTTGATCCGCCGCGGTCAGAAGGAATTGCTCTGTTTTACTGGCCGATGGGAGAAGCGGAGGTGCACGCTCCTCTGATGGAGTTGCTTGCGGTTCGACTGTCGTACCCCTCGATGGTTCGGTGGCCGTTGTTGGTTGAGCGACATATGTACTTCCGACGTTGTCTGCCGTTGGGTCAGAGTATGATGGCCCCGACATGAGGGATGGCGTCACTGTCTGAGGCGAAGTAAAGAAGGAACCGTCATCGAGCGTCTCCAGGAAGTCGCTAACGCAAACCCGTCATCAAAAAAAAGGTTGACCCCCGGAAGAGGTCCGATGCAAGCACGCACGTGAGGACAGAAAACTCGTTGCCCAGGGTTTCTGGCTGGTAGAGGAATGTGTTCTGCGGTACGTTCATGGACCAAGGCGAATTCGAGGGCTGTTGTAGAGTAGCGTTTCCGTACACTTGTTCTGTGGATGTGTCATTGTAAAGCACGATAGAGCAGTAGAGGACCACGTACGGGGCATCATCCTCGATGTTTCCGCACTGTTCGATGACGACATCGTATCCTGTTTGTTCTTCGGTGGACGCTGCTCGTCGTGGCACAAATGTCCGATTTCACGTTTGATGCTGGCGGAGACAGATCGGTCATACGGTGATGGACAGGACCTGCCGATTCGAGATTGTACGCACCAACGCTGGCAGGGCCGGCCCTCGTCGCAAGTCATATGACTGCGACGACAATAGAGACACGCGTGGTTGACCTTTCGTCTCTTTGTCGTCTTCTTCTTCCTTCCTGCCACATCGTCATCGTTCGACTGATCATGGTCGAGCTCTGGGCGGTTTGCCCCCCGCGATGGCAGAGTTGTATAAGGATGGGTCGGGTAATTGGTCATTGGCGTGACGAACTTGTTGGTTGGGGTGGATGAAGATGTTTTTTTAATGTTGTGCGTATAAAAATGGGTGGAGTTTCAGATATGTACATAGAAGTTCTCGTGATGATTGCTTCCACCTCAAACAGGTTCCCTTGACAAGCGTGTGTTTCTGGAGCGAGCCGGAGTCAGACCCCCGACCACCCATCCACCCGTCGAGCGCACAGCTACAGGCCCATGGAGGTTGCGTAAATGTACAAGCCAGAGTAGTATGTCAAATTTACAGCTTCGACAGGTCAACATGAAATAAGCGCAGGTTATTGATGAGCCAGGCCGAATAACGGGGCAGTGCAAAGCCCACGAGTATTGTTGGCTACATTGGGCAGCCCCCTTAGTACGATGACATCAAGCGGCTCATTCGGGCCAATCAACTTTCAGGCCGTGCACCATGCTGGGAGCCTCGAGGCCAAGGTTGCCGGCGACCCTTTGTTGAAGGGTTGGAGACGTTCTCCTAGATGGTTTCGGTCCGGAATCGATGTTCTCTTCAAACCACTGCAAACGATTAACTGGTGCGCCAGGACATGGGTCGTACGTTCTCACTTTGATGAGGGATTTGGGATTTGGGAGATTCCTTGGGATAGCGTTTCTGGGTTTCGTAATCGATGTAGGTCACCCCGGATCTGGTGAGGTATCAGGAGGAAGAGGTTAAGTAATTGTCAAACACAAGTCGCGAATACTCACTCCACGGGAAGTACGCGCGGACATCAATGCCGTCTTCGAGAACGGCTGCTTTCAGCCCCTTCAGGTAATTGACACGATCACGGTCTTGAAGGGCCTCTATCGGTTTTAAGTTCTCATCCTTGACGGCGAAGTTATCCTCGGTGACGTTGGCAAAGTTGCTCGGTCAGTAATAAGGCCTGGTCAATGCACTCACTAGATTGGAAGTCCGTAACGCTGCGTATACGGCAAGATGTGAGCCCTGCGGTCAATAAGAAAAGTGACGGCTCTCGCACCTTCCAGAGGGTAGTTCAGAGGTTACTCACAGCCAACTCTGTAATTTGTAACAAGGGATCAGGAGCGGAAGAACCCTAAGTGTTCAGTTCCCGTCCATATGCATTAACAACTCACAGTCCTGCGGTCAGACACTATGGGCTGAGACAATCTCGGAGTATAAGCGGGTAAGATGCGCATAATCAAATGGAAACTTACCTTGTGTGCCGGATGAAGGTATACTCCGTGAATCCTTGAAACTCATCGTCACTGTCAGCGCCTGGTGTGGACACGTCAGCTCGACGTATCAGAACAGTTCTAGTGTTTGCGGAGAGCGCTCACGGCGTAGGTTCACTCCATAGGTGTTCATGCCCTAGAAGTCCGATGATCCTTTGACAACCGCGGACTCTTCGGCCGTAACGCGTAAACGTCCAGAAGACGATCCCCCAAGCATCGATCTCAAATAAAGATATATGGGGTTCCTGTAACAGACATAGCCACCTCCAAGTCAAAAGACCTCCCCAGTGACATACGGTGAACCGGCCCGCATGCTTTCCCGTGAGCTCAGCAGAATCACATGCTGTCATGGCACGTTGAGCAGCTTCTACGTCTGAGTGTGAAACACATGAACTTATTAGCAAAAGAAAGGAAGATTGACGTATGCGCACACTGTGGGCCTGTGGACCAGCCCGGTTACCATTCAGAGTGATTCCTAATTCACCTTTCTGGATTGGCATGAATTTGATGTGGTTCACGTTAACAGCGTAGGCGTGTGACAAAACTACACGATATCCGACGCCGAAGGGTGTGCAACTGTCGCCACTGCCTCACGTGCGTGGCTTTCTGTTTACATCCATGGCTTCGTAATAGAGTCACCGGAGGTCTCTCTCGATCGCTTGGCTTTCCTGGCGCAAAAGCATCTCGTCCATACCCAAGGATGGAGATACACCACGGTTTATTCATAGTCAGCCTAGAAGGAACACGTGAACGACGGATAAACACAACGTGTGATCACCGCAGAGTGCGCCCCAGTGCTTGACCTTGTCACCAAAGGCTTCGAAGCAGACCTGATCTAGCAGGCACTATCAACAGAACTTTGTGGAGAAAAATAATAAGGGACGTACTCTGGCGTAGCGAGTGTAATCCTGGACAATCTCATCCTTGTTTAGCTAGCCGCTGCATCTGTCACGCAGCGTCTGTGGCAGGTCCCAGTGGTGCTTACAAGGTTTAAGCATGGCGAGTCAGTAACAAAATCCTTTGCGAAGCTAATCGGGGGACATACGACAAATGGAATAATCCCGTTCTCATGTAGTACAACGATCAGGTTGGAATATGCGCTTGTGGTTCATAGGGTCGTTACGACCACCGAGCGGTATGATTCGCGACCAGCAGATTTGAAAAGCAGTATGACTTCACTCCGTACTGTGCCAGATGAGGGATGTCCTCCTTCCAGAGTCCGTACAGGTCCATGGCAAGCGTCTTTCCAGGCTGCTCAGTGCTTAGAGAAGCCGTCCGAGTCCTAGATGGACTTGCCACGACCATCGACGTTCGTCGGGCCCTCGCCTGGAAACTCGCTGTAAATGCTTTCAGTTGGGGATGATATAGACCAACGATAAATCGATGACCGCTTACCGGTGGCGAAACCCCAGATGAAGTCTTTGGGTAGCTTTGTAGTAACAACGGTATGCGACACTGTCTGCGTGGACCAAGGTGAACTTGCAATTCACGAGAAATCGGCAAAGAACCGCATAATGCCAGCAGCTACGCGGGACTTGTCGTTCACATTTGACGACGAAATGAGTTGGATTACAATAAGTCGGGTACCGTGGAGGGCAATTTTGGGGCGGCTCGCAGGGCACCACCGTGACCAAGATTTATGGAGTCGAGGTCCGCGGGAAGGGATTATTCATGGGGGCCACCCCGGGCCGCCAGGTGAGCATATACCCATCTCACATGTCACCGCGACTCGTGGTCCTGATCAGGCGGGTTTAACAAGCGCTTCAAGGTTGATGCAGGGCGGGGCTAGTTATAACATCCCTCGCTCATAGCACAACACACACACGCCTTTCCGCCACAACAATGTCTGTAATAGCCAATACTGGAGTTGCCATCCTCGGAAGTGGCATCTTTGCCAAGGAAGGTGGGTAGAAAAGCATATTTCGAACAGACTTTGTCCGAAAATTCACCACGTTGCGGTCGAGTTCACAGCGCACTTGCCCGCTCTCAAAGCCCTCGGTCCTCTCGCTCCAAACCTGAAGGCCGTCTATTCACGATCGGAGAAGAGCGCGAGCGAGTTGGCAGACGAAGCGGTGGATCTTCTTCATTCTAGGCCGGAGATCTATCACGATGGTAATCCATCGACGAACCTCGACGCCTTGCTTGCCAGGTCCGACATTTCGACCGTTATCGTAGTGCTGCCCATCACGTTACAGCCCGATATCGTCATCAAGGCCTTGGCGGCGGGAAAGCACGTTATCAGTGAAAAGCCAGTGGCGCCAGATGTCGCCTCAGGGTTGAAACTGATCGCAACTTACGAGGCAGAATACAAGCCCAAGGGGTTGGTCTGGAGGGTCGCAGAGAACTGGGAAGCTGAACCAGGCCACACCACCGCAGCACAGGCAATCCGCGCCGGAAGGATCGGAAAGGTGATCTTCTTTAGCTTGCGAGGTGTCCATCGCATGGACCGGGATTCAAAGTGGTACAAAACACCTTGGCGCACAGTTCCGGATGTAAGTCGATCGAACCCTCTTTCCGACGATAATCCGTGATTGATGGGATATTCCACAGTATCAAGGAGGGTTCATGGTAAGTCGAAGCCGCATCCAGGGAATGCTTGAATTGATTTGACACTGTCTTGTTACACGTGTGTAGCTCGATGGAGGTGTTGTACGTCCATTTTCTCGTTCTATCCTCGCGACTATCCTCGGTGACACGTGCTTGGCCCATGGGCTCATTAGCATTCAGCGGCTGCATTGCGAGCGATACTTCCTAGTCCCATGGCGTATCTCTCAGGGTTCGCCTCATTGAACTTGGAATGGCTCGCACCACAAGACACGATCAATGCCATCATCCAATCTGCAGATGGCTCGCACGGTATCTTTGAATTGAGCAACGCTGCGCCCACACAATCGCGCTCGTCTGTCGGCAACGGCACAGTCATCACAGGCACTGACGGGTACCTCACTATCAACCAAACAAAAGTAAAGGACCCAGTGACAGGAGACGAAAAGCCCGTTTTCCGCATTACCATCAAGTCCGTAACCCGGGACGCGGATGGAGAAGCTGGCCCCGAGAGGGAAGAAGTGATCGACCAACCAGTCAGGGGTGTCGAGCTGGAGTTGGCAAGCTTCTTTGCGGCGGTCTTTGAAGGAAAGGAGGATGGGTTGGGTAGTCCCAGGGGTGCACTCCGAGACGTGGCAGTTATCGAGGCGGCGTTGAAGAGTGGCGGAAAGTTGATCGATCTCGAGAAGCTCGTTGCTCCAGCCTGAAAGAAAACCAGGCGAATACTGAATAGGAAAAAATGTACAACGGAAACTGTGGACGCTTTTTGATGTATGCGTGCTATAACGTGACCACTGTGAGTGATGTCGATTCTCGACGAGCAGAATCCCACAGACAAAAACCAGAATTATCTCGAGTGATCAGTATGGCTATATGCCTGGTCCCTCTGCGACTGTTGAGAGCTTACCCACCAGATGGACATCCCTACGACAACTCGGCCACCTTACTGAAGAATGCAATCGACGGATTTTCCGAATAAGCATTTGTAAGACGGATAAATGGATACAAGCGCAGCTGTGAATGAGTCGAATGAATAGGACATGTACTTGCAAGGAATGAAATACGAATCGGTTTCAAAAAAACAACCAAAGAGTGGGGGGAAGCATATCATCGTGCACCGTGATGGGGCGGGGGTGGAGACAATGATTCCAAGTTTCCGGGAAGACGAAGCCGGAGGCCGGTGAAAATTTTGTAGACAGCGCCTGTGGAGAGCCCGCATTCGACGAGATACTCAGGGGTAACGCCCCAACCGAGGAGATCCAGCACAAGCGACTTTGCTCGGTCCAGGTCCTCCTTCGTCACTGGGACCAAAAACATACAATAAGCGACCAAGAAGGACTAATCATGAGAGCGAAACCGTGTTACTAGGTTCAACTGCGGGAGCGAGACTGGCAACAGGCCCTGCGGTCGAGAAAGGTGGCGTTGAAGCTCTGACCTGGTTGAATAAATGTAACTGCGGTTGATCTTTGGGTTGTTGAGACGGAAGCCGCGACGCGAAGCTAGAAAAATGTCCAACCACGATCTCACCGTCTTCTAACAAATCGCTGTTCGAGATGATGGGATATGGTCGGACTTGCAAAACGTTGTTGGACTTGCTATCGGCATTAGGAGATGATAGTTTCTGATGGTCCCCCACCGACATGAAGGGAACGAGTTACTTTCGGAAGCGAGTCAGGTTGTAGTTGTTGTGTAGTTTACCATTTCTGTAAGAAGTAGGCAATTTTTGCGTACATATATGGTACTAAAGTGCTGTACTGGACCCCGAAATATTTCAAATCACCGAAGCTACGAAACCAAGAAACGAGGGACCACCCTTTTGACCAGTGCTATGGTGACGCTTGCAGAAAGGAGCAAAGCGAAGCACTCAACCACGCGGGGATCGTTCCAGCTCCATGTTTCGTCTCTGTCAAAGTCTGGACCCGCCGGGGGGAGCTTGTTCACAGGTCAATCTCATCCTTTATTCATTCGTCACATCCGCACTTAGCCAAACGGCCGAAACACAAACGACCATCTACCTGTAACCCCGCATGGCTTAACCAGGACCAGGCTGGACCTGATAGACACCGGAGTCGCATTTCGGGAATCTTAATCAATTCCCGAAAACAGCTCTATGGTTCGTTGGTTTGAAGAACGTCTCTGAATTCAGTTTGACTCAGGGAAATTCCGGGTACGTGTCCGGGGGTGAGTCTGGGCACTGGCACGACGGCAGATCCGCACCCGAACTCGACATGGCACTGCCCATAAAGTAAGTACCTGATCGCCGTCACCGCAAACGAGCGCGAATTTCTGCTGGGAAACTGTGCTGGCCGATTGAGAAATGTACGTTTGCAACAAGCTGATACTCCTTAATAATCCCAGTTGTCCTCAGCAATATTTAGCAACAGTTGCCTGATAGTTGTGCTATTAATGTCATACGTGGATCCATCGCTCTGAGCGCGAGACTCAGGACCTTCAACCCTAGAGATGTTCACATCCGTGCCACATATCAATAGACCGATCACTTTAGTGTCCTCCGAAATTTGCTCCGCAATGGCATTCATGTATCGGTCCATCTGATAGTCATTTTTCCTTGAAGCTGACTGCGTTTCAGGTTCGCGAACTTTGACTTCAACGAGCAGAAGCGCCTTGTCGTGGGAAGCGAATTCGGTGGCTTTTGTGACGACGAAATCAGGGATAAAGGTAGATGCACCATGCATCGCAAGACCACCCATAGAAGTCACGGAAACATCGGGTGAAATTGGGATGGGCTCATCCATCACCATGGAAGACTCTGCTTGAATGGATGAGAACGAGAAATCTCCGTCCTCGGCGTATGGTGCCCGAATTTTGGGTTGCGGCTTGATAAGAAACCGCTGTTGATATGAAAAATAGTGCGAGAGCAAGGGATTGTAGGGCCCATACCACGACGCTTCAAAATGAGGTTAAATTCAGCGACATTCGCCAACCGTTGAGCGAGCCATTGTTCCGGCCGCAAAGAGGGAAGAGGCTGATTTGGCATAATGATGAAAAAGGCTGACTGACGGTAAGAACTGCATGGTAAGAAAAATGTGAGCCGAGGTGATGAATTACGAACCTGAAACTTACCAGTGGGACCAAGATGCTGTTTAGCGACTCTCCAGGGACATCTCGCAGCGGAATTTATGGGCCGAGTCGGAGAAAGAAAGAAATATCCAGGACCTACTGGTTGTAACCAAAACAAACAGAACCCGGATCCATTCGAACGGCGCCTGTACGGTGTACATGGAGAGGCAATAGCATTTGCGAAGCAGTGTCCACTGAGTCAGAGCGTGGTATATCCATGCGACGAGCATGCTGTACCATTGATGACTTCCGAGGCAATAGTGAACCAGCAGAGATTCTGATCAATTGACGTGAACAAAAGAACAATAGGTTGCGGCGCTGAACAGCAATATATGCCATACGTGCATGTGGGGGAACTGTTGGTGCATGTCAGAAATCCCGGCAAACAATCAGGTTTCAGGCCTCAGGGGACACGAACAAAAGCCGTGTGTGTGGCGGTTTAATGGGAATGATTAAAAGGTAATGAACTTGCTGGAAGATCTTCGACTCCGAATCTGATCCATGGCACGTGACTTTATGTTGCGAGTGTGAACGTCACTAAGTTTGCCTCCGCTTCATTGCAACGTCAACTCCATTTTCCGCACCAATCCCGCCATTTGCCGTACCCCGTCTCTGTGAGTTCTACTGCAGCATGTCAACGTCTTCAGGCTGACGTACATATTAGCGTCGATAATGGTACTTCTAATCGGGGGATAGATACCCCATGCCATGGGATGATGCCAAAGTTTGGGCACTTCGCCATTGGCCGGACATGGATATCTATAACAACGAACACCTCGCCTACATCATCGAGCATTATCAGAAACTTCATGGACGTAGCATGACATGTATTCCGGTCGAAATCAACAAAGAGTCTATGATCCTCTTCGTGGTATATTCCAAATACGACCGGCTATCCACACCACGCAAGCACAGACGATTTCCTGAAGCCGAGCAAGCGTTGCAGTACAAGGCGCTGTTGTTCAGTCACGAGGAAGACAAGGAGCTCGCTGAGAAATCACAATTCACAACGATCGCGGATCCGTTCAAGGATTGGCCCGGTGTGAGTTTCTACGTTGAGTTATGAATCTTTTGGTCCCGAGTTGAAACGTGGGCGTTTCTGCAGCGATGAAATATTGCCTGGGTTATCGCCTTGGACGTTCGTAACAGCGAGTTATTGGGCCACGCTCCCCTGCTCGTGGATTTTCCACTCATATTGTACTGTGAGCAAATATTTAATGGAAGTTATGAAACTGTGCCTGCGTGTATGCTTAGGGATCAGTGCGAGTGGCCGTGGTATCTAGGTCTGACCCTGCAAGCAACAGCTTTCATGATCAGCCCGAGCGCACCAATGTTTGAACTGCCACAAGGCGGGATGACCGTGGTGAGCCGGTTGATCGAAAAAAAAGCAGCCTTTGCTTTCGGGACTCATCGGACGCGCCATGGTCCACCGTTTTCGGACGGTGGTTGTACGTCACAATTCCTTTGATCATGGACACCGAAAGCAGCGAACGACGGCTCATTCTCGTCGTCGCATTCTGTCGCCCTCGCACTGGTTTGAATCTCAGTGACAGCTTCGCCAACATCGAGACCACGCTGCGTCTCCTCAAAGTACCAACATCTTTGGTCACCAATTTGGCCGAAAAGATACCCAGGAGTCGGTATCGGAGGGGGATGCATGTAGCATGTAAGCTTTTAGTACCGTTTCATCTCCCCAATTCATACTCCTGAGCCCTTGTGTGGTTTCAGTTAAGTATACAACGGTTTCACTTCACGTCCCCATGATGTTGTAGGTGTACGACGAGGAGGCTAGAAATACGAATACAACAAGCCTCATGGGGAATACAAGCAATCATTGCCTCCTCATGGATTGATTCCCGTTACAAGAAAATCGGGATTGTGGTCTATGCATTCTACGCATGGGTGAAAGGCGCCTGAGTCACCCTACTACACGATGGTATGCACCTACTGCTCCCGTCACAGTACATTCAAGGAACGACGGGGACAGGGCGAACAACCTCATGATATTGGCATCGGGATATGTAGTTCCCTCGGCAAGTGACCACCATTTTTTTTCTTGATCTTTTTGATGCTGGCTGCCATGTCCGGGCCCCCTGGGCCTGCGGCCGTTCTAACCCAAGGGGAATGATGCCACGAGTCGGTTGGGTGTACACCAATGATGATTTTCAGATCCGCTCACACTCCATTACTTTCATGTTTGTTCGTAGCTCTTTCTGAGTCCTCATGCAGGAGACGGATGCACCTCACCATCCCTTCGTGTTCCTTCCTTGAACGAACGTATGGCCGGTGCTTGAAGTCACCTTGCCATTTTTCGGGAGTGATACGGTATACCAATATCAGTCAGTACAACGGCAAGGCTTCTTGAGCTAGTACCTTTGAAACACGTCCAAGCTGCCTGGGTCCGCGGGAGGGGCTGCGTTCGATCGTAGGACCCTTGTACTGGACGAGCCCTTACATACATAGGAAATGGCAATGTTCTTTCAAAAAACCATGAAGCCGACATAGTTTAATCGCAGCAGTACTTCTCTGTCATGCATGGCTTCAGACGGAACACCTCGAATGCCCAAAGTCTAGTATGATGTATTATTAGGTCCACAAATCAATCCGGACAATACACTCGAAAAACAATGGAATCGCTCATCCCCTTTGCACAATCCCCCAACCGTGCGATACCCTCCATAACACATCCTCCACATACCGACTGAACGTGCTCCCCTCCGTTCCCACCACCGCCCACGCCCTGCCCATCACCAACGCATCCACGATCGGGGCTAGATACCTCGCCAAACGCACCCCATCATACCCATTCCGCAATTCCTCGAGCTGTCCCGTCTCTGTTCCGAATGACCCCAAAGTAAACGTGCATGGAAACGCACGTATCAGAGGCAGGAGTAGCGGATCGTCGAGACCGTCTGGTGCATCGGTCGCGATGAACAGGGGCACGTTGAGGCGGCGGAGGCTGGGTGTTGTATGGAGTCGATTGCGGCAGGGAAGCTTGGGGGAGAACGTGTCAGGAAGAGGAGGGGGAGGGGGATGGGATACCCGCAGACTGGGCACGTCTGCGG
>JBBPNY010000445.1:0-18440 GCA_038091165.1 Rubroboletus pulcherrimus
ACCGCAGCCTGCTGCCCCAAACAAGCTCGACGGCAATCTCGACGACACCGGTAGCTGGCCGGATTGTAATGAACCCCCCTTGCATTATTCCACACCCTCCCATGCCGCCTGGCTCGGAGATGACTCCCCGGCGTCTTATACCCTACCCTCACTACGACCCTACAGCCCCCATCCGCCACTCCACTCGCCGTCGCCGTCTTCTGTCTCCCCTCGCAGAACGCCTTTAGATAATGCTTCGTCAGACGTAAGCTCGCTCTCGAATCTCCGATAAAATCCTATTGATCACTTTGAATAGTACGCTTCGTATACGCTACCCGTCCCAAGTAGCTGCGCTACTTCTATCGACAACCTTCCGTCCATCTCAACGATGGCCCGACGGTGGTCAAATACGACCAACCTCCAACACCCCTTCATGATATAGACTTGCAGCACTCCGTCCCTCGTCACCCCAGATAGTTGTCAGAAGAATTCTCGCCAAAGCCACATACAGTGTATTATCATATCACCGTTTCTGTTGTCGTGTTATTCTATACCTCGCAAGACACTCCACGTCTTTGGGCACTTTGCTATTCCCTGTCTTGATGTCTTGTTCTGCTCTTCTTGGGTATCCTTCAATCATGGACAACTGCCGCATCCAATAGTGCTTGCTCAACGGGTTGGAACGCATGTAGTATAAAGCAAATCATACATACATTACATACGCATCATGTCATATCTTGCATACCATCCACGCCGTCCCCTATCGTTTATCAGTTGCCCATCGCCGCCGCATGCATGTCGAGTCACAAATACCCTCAGCCACTTGCCATGACCACGCCATGGACCTGGATTTCATTTCGCTTCGCTTCGGACGTGTTTTTTTTTTCAGTCTCGTAGGGGATGCGCGCATAATGATCCATTACATGGGCATGATTACGTCAGCAACGCTTAAATAAAACCAGTCGCTACTAACTGCATCGATTGCATCCTTGATACGGATCCACGCTGTTTCTGATCGATTCGATAACATGAAACAAGGCATATGGAACCGTCAAACGTCTCGCGGTGACGGGACAACCACACACACAAAAACGCTTGGTCCAAACGAAAACCGAAGCGCCTAGACAGGATCCCATTGTCCGGATCCGCTCCCGGGCCGTATCTACCGCCAAGATTATATCCTTCGGGATGTAGAAACGTGGACGGGTCTTGTACGTTCAGATGGGAGAAGGGGGTCTATTCTTTTTTTTTCGCCCTCGTGACACCACGCGTCGTTGTGGATTGGTTATGCTTGTGTGAGTGGAGGCGCGCTGGACACCCAGCCTTGACCACTTGAGGAGAGAAAAAAAAAAGGTACGCCATCGATAGGGGTGCACCGCGCACAGGTGCCGGTTCGAGACTTCTCGGCGATGCTCGTCGATGCCTCGCCTTTGTACGTTCGACGTGGATCAACCCCCTGCACCGACGGCGGACTTGACAAGGTTCGACAAGGTTCAGCAAGTATCGCCGTCCGTCGGATTTCAAACGACGTGAGAGCACGCAAGGAATATGGGGTCACGAGATGCGGTATCATCGTTCAACGTTTAGGGGGTGCCAGTGCGATGGAGACATGACTCTGGGCACTGCGACGCGTCGTAAGCCATACAATTGATTGTGCGCCCACGAAATGGAACCACGGTTGACACATTCTTGATTTGATGCTTATTCTATTTTTTTTTTTTCGACAGGCGCGACGTGCTGCGGAAGCGATTATTACATGTCGTCCGACTTTGGATTCGAATTTCGGGGCAAGGGCAGCGCATTTGAAAAACCTGTGCGTACGGCGCGCATATTGTCGCTGCTCCTCACAGGCGTGTATCCGATCCCGCGCGCGACCGCACAAGCGAGGACACCTTCTAGAATCCACTTTGTCCCCCATTTTCTTCCAGGCTCCTTGTTGTTTATGCACTGCAAGGAAATAGACTCGTATCGCCGACCGGCGGCGCGGCGATCCGTAGGCGCACGGCTGATTCAGAAGAAGACGCATGCAAAGCCATTCATGCCCGCTAAATTTTTAAAACAGCTGCGATCTTTGTCAACCGCATGATCGTGCACGTTGTTATAGGTACATACGTGACAAATGACAGCATCGTGCATTGTCAAAAGATGCTGTGATGTGAGTCGGACCATCCGGAAATATACACGTTCCTTATGTTAATGCCTTGTGAGCGGCCTTGTCCTTTGTTCTACGATGGGATATGGTTCCGTTGACGTGGCATGCATCTGCAAGCTGCTGTTGCTGTGAGCGGTGTGGTGGTTCAGAATGGCGCTCTCGTACATGCCAGTATGGACGCCATCACAGCGACACGGTTTTACTCGCAAAGGAATAGACACTCCGTACTTCCCCGTTGTCACGAGACACGGCGCACGCAGAGGGGATGTGAGTCGCGATCAATTATATGACGGCATAGACTTCCGAGCTAGACGGCATAAGCATGATCGCCGTGCTTGGACGATAGAGAACTTGTGGGCGTTGCTTTGTTCCGGGTCCGGGACAAGCACTACCGGATGAACCGAACGAATGGAAAAAAGACGAGGTGGTGGCATGTGTCTGCGTTGACCCTTGCGCCGAGCATCTTAGCGTGGGTTCGACGTTGCTAATCAGTCACAGCAGGATCGTTTGAATCTGATGATGGGCCTTGCGGCGCCGCTGTGTCCCAATGGGATGGACCTATCTGGATCTGTATATCTTTGGAGGGTGGCTGGGTCATCCGGGCCACGTTACTTCATTTCTGGTCTTTATAGAAAAAAAGGCATGACGCCAAAGTTTTATAGTTTACGCTGTCAGGCAACTTGCGTACACTAGAAAACGTTGTTTCTTTCTCCGCTGTGCCGAGAACGTTTGGGAATCTTCGGAGTGCGATTTAATCTTCTCGGCCGAGTAAAAAGAATGAGGAGTTTCCATCGGGGGCGAATTTTGTGCGGGTTTGACGGGCTCCCATCTCTTGGATACCACCCTTTTATTATGGAGGTATTTGATCAACATGCGGCATCCCATGGCCGCCTTAGACCTAAGTACTTGGTCTAGGCGCGAAGCGAGCGGAACGGGACGAAGTTGGGTAAGCCCCCGCTGTTACTCCTCCCACAAGGCGATAGGCTATCTGATAAAACAAAAGATAGCAGTGAGAACCTTGCCTATCAAGGATAGCGAGTGCACGCACTGGAAATTCGGCAGCGCGTTGAAGACATGATTAATAGACACCGGGCGGTGGCAAACTCTATCAGCGATCAGTGCGGGTGCGAGACAGAGCTTGTCGGCAAGCCTGAACCACGAGGTGAGTGGTTACACCTCAAGGCCAATGGAGACGTAATGAAGACATACAGAAAGAACTCGTTTGGTTGGAGGTTGTATGTTCTTCCTGGTGTTACCCACGGAGATGGGAACATCTCCGTCTGAGCGGCCGTAGTGCTGCGATTTGGATTCGGCGGATAGTCGGAGCTGGCGATGAGCCACATCTAAACATCGGTTCAGACCTGCTTCAACGGCCGACATGCAAGCATGGCGACGAAGTTGTGAACGTCGCACAAGACAGAACGGGTGTTGTCGAAAGAAAATGAGGGGTGAAGTGGTCGGTCCGTTGGAGCGGACCTTTTTGGGAAAAAAAAAAGGTTTAAAAAAATAATACTTGGATCGTGGCTCGAGGCATGCAGCAGGTTAGCCGGCCTGATATAAAACACATGTGTTCCCCCACTCACGCAGTGACTTTCTTCCCCGCGTCTTCAGCTTCAAGCCTATGGTGACTCTGTGCGTTTGCTCCATGGAAGTGGAAGGTCCGGATTATCAGACGAATGACATCGCCTGATTGATACAGGCGATAGGTGAAACCCGATGGTTGGTTTGAAGTCCGAACCGCACCGGATTTCCGAGGGTATGGCGTGTACGCACTTGTACATTGACCGTGACCGAGTCGGGAATCGAGCTACCTGGGAGGACATGGTCCATGTGGGGTGCAGGGAATGACTTGTAGGGCGTCTGCGCTCGCTGATTATTATTTGAGGAGGTGGTCGATAGTAGGTGGAATGCGCTGCCACGAACCGACTGTCGGCATAGTGACTAAAAAGGCAAGATGACCCACGCGACTGCCACGAGAGCCGAGAAGTGTCAAGCAAACCACGCGAGCGTCGAGATCATCCACACTAACAGAGCCAGCCCATAACGTCCTCATCCTCTCTCTCCATCTCCACATTTCATACACTGGGTATCTCTCCACCACTTTTCCCTTCAAAAGATCACTCTCGATGCTCGATAACGAGGAATACGCCCACGGTAGACGAAGAAGCGTCGACGTCGGCGGTTTAGCGCTCGCACTCGAAAACCAAGGTTTAGGACATGGCTGGGGTGGTTGGGACCAAGTACGGCAGGGGGAGACCCGGTGCGCTCATCTTTTAATCTTCCTTCCTCCCCTAATCCACCACCAGCTACGCAGAATTGCTCTACGAAATGTATACCCAGACCCAGACAACCGTCATCCACCACGATACGGATCCGTACGTCTGCCCCTACCACTCGCTTTTCTCACCCCGCCCAACCGTATCTTCTAGGTTTCCAATCGAGATCCCTCCAGAAACTCGCACGCGCTTAATCCACAGCCTTGATAGCTGGCACTTTGAACCTCACAAACTACCCGACGAAGAGGTCCTGTTCTGTGCCCAGATTCTGTTCGAGAGTCTGTTTCAGATGGAACACATGCAAAATGACACGGGGGTTTCTCTCAGTCAGTGTGCCATGTGCCTTGTTACGTTTCATGTGCCACCTCATGCGTTGATGACACAGATGACATATCAATCTTCCTGAAGCATCTTCGACGTCTGTACTGCGGACGGAATTCTTATCACAATTTCCAACACGCATTGGACGTCCTGCAGGCATGTCAGGCATTCCTCTGTGCTGCAGGCGCCGTGCCTCCGACCTCCGACCTCTGCCGCGATGGTCGCCCATGGCGGCCAGATCAGAGAGATGGCTGCCTTGTGTCCAGCCTCGGAAACATGGATATCTTTACCCTTTATATCGCGGCCATCGGCCATGACGTCGGTCACCCTGGTTTCACAAACCTGTTTATGGTCAGTATATCGTACGACCAAAATTCTTGCGCGCCAACCTGTCGTTGACGCTCAACTTCTAGAAAAATGCGGATGCACCCCTATCAGCTGTGTTTGACGGGAAATCAGCTCTGGAACACATGCACTATGCAATCCTCATCCAAGTCATACGCCATCATGGCCTGGGCAGTCTCCTCGATCGACCGAATGGGGGACAAGTATTCCGAAAAACGCTTGCCGGCATCGTTCTCGCAACTGATATGGGCGTTCACTTTGAATTCATGAAGAATTTTGGACTCCTCTTGGCCGGCAAGGACTATCCTCTGAGCCACCGCAAGTTGCTGCTGTGTCAAGGACTCATCAAGTGCGCCGATATCAGCAATCCCGTAGGTTCTCGCGATATCCTCGCGGAGCGTTTCACTCACCTGTGCGCTAGAGCCGACCACCAGGAGTATCGCACTACTGGGCGAATGCGCTGATGGCGGAATGGAATTGTCAAGCCTCTCTAGAAAGGCTGTGGCAGCTGCCACCCTCAGTACAGCCCTCGGAGACGCCCCTGGCTCAAGTCCGAGGGCAAATTTTCTTCATTAGCACGTTTGCCAAGCCTCTCCTCGATATCACTGCGAAAGGCATCCCAGGTCAGGAAACAGCGTTCCATCGTTCGACATGTCTTGACGCTGACCGTGTTCCTAGAGATGCAACAGTTCGCCGATCAATGTACCTCGAATCTCGCCATGTGGGAGGCCCGATGTATCGAATTGACGTCTACGAAAGAAGTGTCACCTCCATCCCCAAAGACGGGCGCACCTGCCCGATCGCCGGCAGACTTTCTCACATCGTTCCCTCTCACATTACCCACGTTCGTCCTGAGTTATCAGGACGACCAACATCCCGCCGGGGAATGGCACACGTATTCACCTTCTTCATCCTCCTCGTCGTCCTCGGAAGCGATGCCCGACAATCTACTCGGCGACCCGTCTTCCCCACCTATATCGCCCTCGCCGTCCATCGGCTCGGCTTCGTTCGTCCTCGCTTCCCGCTCTTCCTCGTCCAGCCTTCGCACGAGTTCCACCACCACTAGTGAAGCCGCCGCGGCGATGCGAGCGGCATACAAAGCTGGCGAACGCAAAAAGCAGAGTTTCTACGGCCGGTATTCGTGGACGACGGACCTGAGTCCGGTGTCCTCCATGACGAACCTTCACGCTGCTGCCCTGCCAAAGGCGATGGTGAGCCATGCCACGCCCAACTCTCCCTACGTTGCCACCGTCGGTGTCGTCGTGGCTGCTTCGCCCGGGAAGAAAGCGCCCTGCACTGTTGGCTCGGTTCCATGATCAATTCGATCTCGGGATGTGCGCATTGGATGTGAGAACCAAGTCGACGGGGATGATCTGCGCACATATCTAAACGTCTGCACGCGTGTTTCAAGTTTGATCGGGACAGATTTGCCACTTTTTTTTTTTTTTGAGGTTATAATTTAAACCCCCAGGTATTTTTCTCTCTCCTCTTTTCCCCATTCGTCAAGTTTGAGTTTTGCGGCATCGACTACCCGGTTTTCTCCATTTGTTGTTTTGCATAGCACGTTTTGCGCCTCTTTTTCCCCCTTGGTCCATCTCACACCAATGTATCATTGTCAAGGCTTAATGACAACTTATTGTTAGCACGACCATTCCTTGTCGAACCATGTGTAATAGACGAAGCAGGGCAAGAAAAGTCTAGCGGTGGTACAAAGCAAGTGCAAATATGACACGAGGCCGTCAAGTGGCCCCCCTCTCGACCTTTTCCAGGAACTGGAGGAGCGCCGCGATCACTTGATCAGGCGCCTCCTGTTGTACCCAATGGCCCGCCCCCTCAATCAGTACGACATCATCGCTCTGCATCCCAAAGAGACGTCTCATTTTCTCCACAGCACCAGGCGTCTGATATACTCCCCAATCGCGCGCACCAGAAATGAACGCGGCAGGGATACGAATACGCCGCTCCGAGAGCGTGATAAGCTCATCCGCCCGCTCCGCTGGCGGCGGCGCGAGGGCTGATCGGTAGCAATTGAGTCCGCCCTGGAAGCCCGTACGGGCAAACTCGGACGCGTACACCCACCCAGCCTCGGTATCGTCCGAGGGCCATGTAAAGTGTGGATGCTGACTGGCATGCCGCTCGATGAGCTGTCGCATGTTCTCGTGTGCTGGCATGACGTAGTACTCTGGGAGAGTGGCTAGATCGCGTGCGATCGCGTCGATCGTTGGCGATGGATTCGATGCGGAGGGGAGGGGATGCGTCGTGTTGCCCTCCCACGCGCCACTCTTGATGTGATAGTAGCCGCCGAGAAAGTGGTAGAGATCTTCCTGACGCTCTCCAAGCATGTCTCTGTTGGCATCGCGGGTCGAGAAGTAAGCGGCGTAGTGCTTCCTGGGTGGAGTGAGGGCTGCGAGGGCCGTGGGAATAGCCTGAGCGAGCGTCGTGAGGGGTTGATCCTTGGCGCTCGCGATATCAGCCGGGTCGCCACGATTGGGGGGAAGATGGGGGAGACGTGGTCGTTCCACTCCTGCGAAAGGAGCGCTCATGAAGACGACGGAGCGAAAAAGCTCTGGGTGAGCGGTGACGCAGTGGCCAGCGACGGGGGATCCGAAATCGTGACCAACGAGGAGGGCGACGGAGTCATGCCCGAGGGCACTGACAAGGGAACAGATGTCCTCTGCGATGTTGAGGAGGTGGAACGGTGTGATTGGGTCGTCGTACTGGATCTGTTTGGGTGTCTCGCCGTGCTGCGCGACGGTACGCCCGTACCCTCGTAGGTCGGGTGCAACGACATGATAGCCCCCATGGGCTGCAGAAAGGGGGCCAAGGACCTTACGCCATGAATACGCAAGTTCCGGGAAGCCGTGCAGCAGCAGGATCAAGGGAAGTGACACAGGTTCGCTTGTGGTAGTGGGAAGGGCCTCGATTAGGTGCGTTCGTAAACCGTCCCTTTCATCAAGGGTTACGATACGCGAACGCAGCGTGCATCTCGGTTGGAGCTGATTCAACTCCTGAAGACGATATAGGTCCATGATTGCAGCTGATACAGGGAGTGCTGGTCGTGGAATTGGTTGCAATGCGTGGGATCAGCGCCGGGACATGCTCGGACTTGGGCGTTGGAACCTGTTGGGAAAAAACATCCGGTGTTCGTATGCGGTTATGTGAAACGAATCTGGGCAAGCCCTTTGAAACTCGTGTTCATCTAACCAGTTAGCATCTGAGCGCACGATTGAACGTGCAAGGCAAGGCAAGGGGAGCAAGTACGTACAAAAGCAGGCAGCCCGATAGCTCGTGTCCAGTGTTGACAGATAGGCCTCGAGATAAGGTTCTGGACTGTTGGAGTAGGCTTGGCCATGAGAAAGTCGTTGCTGCCTTGCTCCGAGATGGGTCGAAAGCCACGGTAACTCCTTCCCCAATGCACGGCGAACTGTATCAGCGAAAGCGGCGAGTGATGCGAGAGTATTTATATCTAGAGAGAGGGAATATATTTGGGCTGGCAACGTGCAACCATCTGATCAGGTTTCGCCTCGAGTGTGTTGACATCTCGCCTCGACGAACTCGAGAGTCGAGGCCACGCCAGCATTGTTGATGTAGGTTATACATAAAGTCGAGTACGCAGCTTAGGTATGAATGGGTTTATCAACCAGCACAAGGCCTCGATGCAACCCACTCCCACTCCAAGCGGTGTCCAGACGACGGGGGCGATCAGCCATACAATCAAATTAGGAAGCCCGCAATCATTGTCATTCAGATCCGGGCGCAGCTTTGGACTTATTTGGCTGACCCTCAACCCAGAATGGACTACTTAAAGTTTATCTCGCTTGACAGCTCCTTGCTCTTCTCCCATCTTCATCTCTCTCGTCGACGACCCCCACTCAAACCAAACGTATGTCGCCTCGCCCGGCGCTGTCCTTCCCCACTCGCTCACCTTGTCCTTGTCTCCCATCAGGTCCCCCAATCCTAGACCCTCGTAATGTGTGGCATCTTTGGTTACTGCAACTACCTCAAGGACAAGGTGAGCTCTCCTTCACGTCTTATCACGCGCAGCTTTCTTGGTGCATGCCTCCATTGCTATCTGCCCGCGCATATATGCGCCTTGTGAACTCTGCACCGCACCGTTGTTACGCTCCCGAGTTACCATATATGGTAGCCATGATCTCGCTTCGGTATCTGATTGTGACATCTCCAGGACCGCAAGGAACTCCTTGAGATCCTTTGCAACGGACTCGCTCGTCAAGAATATCGTGGTTACGACTCGGCTGGTATTGGCATCGATGGGGACAAACCCGGCCAAATCGTCTATTTCAAGGAGGTCGGCAAGGTGGCTGGGTTGCGCAAGCGCATTGGCGAGTCAAACATCGATACTACCAAGATCTTCACGTCGCAGGTCTCCATTGCCCACACACGTTGGGCCACCCACGGACCCCCCTCAACAATCAACTGTCACCCTATCCGCGCTGGCACGAGCGACGAGTTTATTATCGTCCACAACGGCATCGTTACCAACGCCGTTGCCCTCCAACAGGTTTTGCAGAGACGCGGCTACACGTTCGAAACAGAGACTGACACCGAGGCCGTCGCCATTCTCATCAAATATGTCTGGGACTCGCAGCCCGACAAGCGCATCACGTTCACTGCATTAGTCAAGGCTGTCTTGAAGGAGCTGGAGGGCTCGTTCGCCTTTGTCTTCAAGTCCGTCCACTTCCCCAATGAAATTGTCACCGCTCGCCGTGGTTCACCGCTTCTCATTGGTGTCAAGACCGACAAGAAACTCAAGGTCGATTTTGTGGATGTCGAGTTTGCCGGTGCCGACGCCGATACTAAGGCAGTCGAGAGTCGTAAGCATCGTCGTCGATCTTAGCGTTCTTGCCGATACTTAGTAGTATTACAGTCGAACCACCTAGTTCTCCCACCTCTCGTCTCGCACCGCCTTCTTTAGGCCCCAAGATCTCCCGCAGGCATTCTCGCAACTTTATATCCGAGGATGGTACACCACAACCCATTGAATTCTTCATCGCTTCGGACGCATCCGCCATTGTTGAGCACACTAAGCGTGTACTCTACCTCGAGGATGACGACATTGCGCACATTGCTGATGGTCAACTTCATATCCACCGCCTCCGCCGTAATGACGGCCAGGTCGATACCCCCGCAACACGTAGCATTGAGACTCTGGAGATAGAGATTGCAGCGATCATGAAGGGCAAGTTCGATCACTTTATGCAGAAAGAGATTTACGAGCAACCGGAGTCCGTGGTGAACACCATGCGTGGACGTGTCAACTTCGACGATTACAAAGTCACGCTCGGTGGTCTTCGCTCATATCTCCATATTATTCGTCGTGGCCGCCGCATCGTCTTTTGTGCTTGTGGTACAAGCTACCACTCTGCTTTGGCGACGCGCGCTATCTTCGAGGAATTGACAGAGATTCCTGTCAGCGTCGAACTTGCCTCTGACTTCCTAGATCGCAAGACGCCGATCTTCCGTGACGACGTCTGTGTCTTTGTCAGCCAAAGTGGAGAGACAGCCGACACTATTCTCGCTTTGAGGTACTGCCTTGACCGTGGGGCCCTCTGTGTTGGTGTCGTCAACACCGTCGGTTCCACCATTTCTCGTGAAACGCACTGCGGTGTCCACATTAACGCTGGTCCTGAAGTTGGTGTTGCGTCAACGAAGGTGCGATGCGTGCTCTCCGGTTCACTTGTCAGGTCTGATCTCCCTCGTAGGCATATACCTCCCAGTACATTGCGTTGATGCTCATGGCACTGCAATTGTCTGAGGACCGTATCTCTTTCACGCCACGTCGCAATGCCATCATCGATGGCCTCCGAGCACTCCCAGGGCAGATCAAGACAGTCCTTTCCCTTGACAGTAGCCTTCGAGAACTCGCAACGGGCGTACTTGCCAACTCCCGGAGCTTATTGCTTATGGGGAGAGGATACCAGTAAGTAGGCGTTTGTAGCATCGCCACGAGCCACGCTCACAAATTATGTAGGCACGCCACTTGCTTGGAGGGGGCCTTGAAAATCAAGGAAATCAGCTACATGCACTCGGAGGGAATCCTCGCGGGTGAACTGAAGCACGGTCCCCTGGCCCTGATTGACGAAAACATGCCTGTGATCATCGTCATGACGCAGGATTCGCTATACCCCAAGGTTCAGTCGGCCTTTGCACAGATCACCGCTCGCAAAGCCCAGCCCATTGTCGTCTGCAACGAAAACGATGATGGCATCAAGCAGGGTGTCAAGACCATCCGTGTACCCAAGACTGTCGATGTTCTGCAAGGGCTCTTGAACATCATCCCTCTGCAGCTCCTCAGTTACCACTTGGCTATCAAGAACGGCTTTGATGTCGACTTCCCCAGGAACTTGTGAGTAAACGCAAGATTCGTTCCATTGATTATTTGCTCATTATCGTTCTCAGGGCCAAGTCTGTCACCACCGAGTAAATTTGAGGCAGCTACCAGTCTTATTACCTGTGTGTCGAACAAGGACAGCATTCCTCTGGACTTTGAAATTTACTGTACACGCACGCTTCATGGACACGTTTCTGGTAGACGATACGGACGATTTCGCATTTAATGAACGGTCTCAGATCTCTTACTCTAGTTCGAAAAAGGACAAAAAAATAGATCGCTTCCATTCTCGCTCGCAGTTCCCCGCTTGTATTCTTCAGATCTTAGGCATCACGTGTACTGTGATGCTCTCATGCGGAGTGTGATGACGGAAGGCCAAAACGATTCAACCCAGCGACATCTGGAATAGAGATCTTGTCAAGGATTTAGATCAACGAAGGGGTGGGATAAGTAGGTCCCCGAAAAAAGCCCGTATCCCATACCTATATAATTGATAGAATAACATGAAGTTTGCCATGAAGGTCAAATATTTTCACCAAAACTCCGCGCCTTACACCAGTTTCCTATGATAGAATACAATTCATTCAAATTCATCTCAGGGACGCCTTTGACTATTTGAGTTGATGTTCATAGGGACGTTGTAATATGTGTACCCGCGGTGACAGAGCTTGCCCCTAAAGCTCAAACACGAGCAGGGAGGAGTGGGCGTAGGCACGCTCCCTTGCTCCCTACTCGCCTTTCGGACAGCTCGTGCAGTGGAGGAAGGGCGTCTCGATGTTACAAAGCGTGTGCTTCGGTTTGCGTTTCGTCGACATGATCGCCCCGCTCCCGCTCGCGAGCGCAAGGGGCTCCGAAAAAAAGAGTTGGAGGGTAAGTCCTCCGCATTCACGCTCTCCTTTCGTCGAACAGTCCCCCCCCGCTCACAGGCTTCGCGGGTGTCACGGTCGATCAAGACGGGGCCCACCCCTGATTTCGACGATGCTCCAGTTCCTTCAAGGGTAGCGATACAACCAGGATAGGCGACCGGTGGGTTCGCATCACTGGACGTACAAGAGTGGGCAGTTGGGGACGAGACCAAGGAAGAGCCCGGATTTGTGAAAAGGTATGTGTCCGATTCGCAGAGGGTGGGTTCGAAGTCGCGTGTGTTCAAACCGACGGAGGCACACGCTCAAGGGGAACATGGGGTGCCTGTCCGGACGGAATATCACTGATAGGTGAGGGTGGTGATGGGACTCTGTTTGTTACTTTTGCCTCGCTTAGTTGCGAACACTAGTAGCACATGAGGTGAGCTGTCTCGTTGTCTGGTTTCCGTAGGGATAAACACGAGTCGACGAGGAAGTATGTCGCCAAAAGGGAGGACGAAGACACGTAGTAGACGCGGATGAAAGATTGCAAGGACAAGGTCTGGGGGACGCCAGAGGTGGTTTCTCCCCATCTGACCCATCATCTGCTAGCTCGCACACAAGTTCGTCGGGTCCAACGCATGGAGCATCAACACCGTCGAGGGGACAACGTAAGCGGGAAATCGAATTACTCAAGGATGCGAAAGCCCACGCGTTGGGACTTGCCCTCGTCGTCGGATAGC
The DNA here is from genome assembly GCA_038091165.1 of Rubroboletus pulcherrimus. Taxonomy (NCBI): domain Eukaryota; kingdom Fungi; phylum Basidiomycota; class Agaricomycetes; order Boletales; family Boletaceae; genus Rubroboletus; species Rubroboletus pulcherrimus. Next base: position 13,011 of record JBBPNY010000445.1, read on the forward strand.
AAAAGGTAAGCTGGGTGCGGACAAAGTCATACTGGGTAGTGCGAGAACATCGCTTGTCCACGGGTGTCATCACCAAAGCGGAAAGAACCCGGACAACGAACGCTCGAGGAAACAATCAAAGGAGGAGCACGTAAAGAGGCTGAACCCGAGGTGACCAAAGCGGATATCTCGGATGGGTCCGAGTAAAAACGTTGCATTCGATTAGAAACCTGCATGGAAGGAATCCAGAGATTGGCACTGAAAATAGGACCGAGCTGGTGGGGTGTCCATGGACGATGGAAATTTGAAGGATTAAACACGCGGCTGTTCTCGTTCAGACCTGATAAACCGTGACTATCAAAGATGAGATGGACGTTCCGAGAAGTGCATATATGCACAAGATGCGCCGTATAAAGAGAAACCACCCACTTTATTTTCTCTCCCTTATCCCCCCACCTTTCGTCACCTTTCTCTCATTCATCTTCGCCCTCTCTCTTGCTGCCTGGTCTCTCAAGAGTTCCCCTTCCCGCCTCCACTCTCTCTTCTCGAATGCATCATACTCTTCCTTTGCATCTATCCATCGTTCTTGGATATCCCTCACGTTCCCTGCTATCGACCCTGCGGCAGTTGTGAACAAAGAGGGGAGATTTGGCCGAGAAGACGCAGGTGCAGAACTTGAATCAATAGTGCCTTCTGGTGCAGGGGCATCTTTAGAAGGGACAAAGATGTAGCCTGTCGCGCGGTCGATGGCGCGGGACAGGTGCATCATCGAATTCTTATCCTTCGTGTATATGAATGGACCGGTCGTGCAACAAGAACGACACATAATTTGATCGCGGCTCACCTCGACAGCGAGCGTTTCGAACCCGACAAGGCTGTAATCTTCGATCACAGATATCAACGCCATGTTCAGCGCCGTAAAACGTGGCGAGGTTGTATTCAAGGCATTCTCTAGATGTGATAGATCTTGCACCTCGGTGTAGAAATCGAGGTTAAAGTCTGGGTACTTGTTAGGGGCGTCCACGACCATGTGTTCAAATACCAACGCACCGAGATCACCGTACTGAGATAGAATGTCGATTTTGGAGAGCACGTTGATATGTGGCAACTCGAGCTGGAGCATGGTTCGAAGGGAGAGAAGGAGGACGGAGACGTACTTGGCGGGGTCGGTGACGTAGTGGGCATCACACAAATGAACGGCTGCCAGCTGGCCACGAATCGGACCTGCGTGAAGCACTGGCCTCCACAGACAACGTGACCACGCACCCGGAATCCGATCTTGGACAGTCTCTGGATGATACGTTTGAGAGACGTGTGGATCGTTCCCAGCTCGACCTGTCCGGGGATATCGAACAGGACATACGCATCCGGCCCCAGTTCCGCCAACCTTGCCTCTAGCCAGTCGAGATTTGCTTCGAGGTATTCCATGCAATACAACATGCCGCCGTTTGGACCTAGTCCATGGGTATCCATCGCGTCTTGGAGGGTGATAAGCGATGCAATGTCGACGGCGCATGGATATGGGATGTTGTCGTTGGCAGGATCCAGGTTGACGATGGAGATGGGCCGTCCGAGGGCAGTGAACAGCTGGTATTTTCCATAGCAATAGGTCGACTTGCCACTTCCTGGAGCACCGCAGACGATCTCACCGAATGGCATGGTTGTGGAGAGTGTTGGAAGTTAGCTGTGACAGGGGTTAGTGCGGAGTGTGAAATGTTGTACAATTCGGGGTCCGCTGCTATGCCCACTTGCACCACACTTCAGTTTCCTCCACTACGTTCATTTTTCCCCTTTGTTGGGCTACCTCCTATATCACACAAACGTCCGTGTCGGTTGGAAAGAACGATGGCTTCGCTCAAGACTAACAGAGAGAGAAAACCCTATGCTGTAATGGTCTTCATTTTCAGGTACACCGTGGTCAGCATATTCACGCCGCATTTCATAGCGTCCTCGAGGCTCTGACGGTGCTTGGCTTCATGATCGTGCACCCTTGTCCTCCGCAAAAGGAAACAACGCGATTGCCCCAGTAACAGTTCCCACTAATGCACTTAACACAAAGCTCGTCGTATCCAATCTCCATTATGAGATCACGCCTAAAGACTTGGTGGTGAGCCACCCGACTCTTTACTCTCTTTCTGTCGCGCTGAGTTATTCGAAAGTCCATCTTTGGACAGATAGGCACGCTCGTTCGTGAGCCACTGATCAGGGTACGATGATTCCGAATTCGAATACACTCAGTCACGTCGCCCCGTCTGGTCACTTCTATCGTGGTCCCGTTGCTGTGGTTAAAGTCGGGGTTTCGATGACCGCTTTCGCTTCTGGCTCTTCAGTAGGAATGAACACCGAGCTAAACCTGAGAAATCACCTTTTTTTCAAAGTACGATCGCAGCGGTCGCTCCTCCGGTGTTGCCATTATCACGTACGAAAAGCCTGCGGAGGCGACCCGCGCCAAGAAAGAATTTGAGGGTAAACTCGCAAAAGGTTTGTGCACCTCACTGTGCATGGGCTCGGTGTCGCCTTGGTGGATGAGCTCGAAGTGCTAACCCTGATTTCCAGGACAACCAATGGAAATCGCCTTCGACACTGTTCCACCTCGACGTGTGCGGTCTGCAAGTATGCCTGGGGTTCCGACTGCTTCGTTGTTGAATAGAATTGAGCGACCTTCCCTTGCCGAGCGCCTAGGAAGCGGCGAGGACTCGAAAAAGCCAACCACGTATGTACGACTACTTTCTAGTAACCGTAACGCATGGTCACGTTGCTCTCACATAGCATGGGTCCCGTTCGCCCGAGAGCACCCCGGGCCTTAAGAGGTGGAATGGCACCAAGGTCAAACGTTGGTCGACCGAGCCGCTCGAAGGCCAAAACGGCAGAGGAACTGGACAGAGAGTTGGATGTTTTCATGGCGGATGACGGGAAGGACGACGCGGTCGATTTGGAGTCCAAGGTGGTGGAACCCGTCGCGCCTCAGGATGTGGAGATGGCGTAAAGGGTTCCGGTTTGAGAGAGTATGGAGATATGATATATTTATGTAGTTTATGGTACATAGGCTTGAGGCGTGTGATGGTCTTGATGCAGTTCGTTTGATGCCGTGCTTCAACCAGCCAATTTCATGCTGGTAACAGAATTTTGATTCGGATGTCGCTTGCTGGACTCCCTTTTCGACTCGACGCTTTGGACCGAACCTCGAGTGCAAGATGCACCGGTGCTTGAACATCGTCGAGGTACAGCGGGCCATCTTCCGTGAAGTCTACCACCAACCCAGAGGCCCGGCCACACTAGCCAGACTTGCGCGCACTTGTCGCGCCTTCAACGGTGCTGCGCTCGATGTGCTGTGGGCGGCGTTGGATTCGTTCGTGTATCTCATCCAATCTCTTCCTCGGGACCTATGGAAGATTGAACCCGTGGATAGAAGAATGGTATGTCCGCGTGTGCTCTTCAGCTACTATTCGGGCTGATCCGGACAGACATTCCAACGACCCATGTCACTCAGGGACTGGGAAATCTTCTTCAGATATTCTTCCCGAATACGGTTCTTGTTTCACTCCGTTGGACCCGAAGTTCTGACCCAGTGCAATAGTCTGGGCGACGACGTCATCTTTGCACTCTCCACTCCCCCGACCTACGGTCCTCTTATCCCGTACTTGAAGACGCTTTATTGGGATAAACCAATCAGAAAATATGCATCACTCCTGCGTTTGCTACTGACACCTTCTCTCGTCTTTCTTTCGCTGCCCTTTTGTGCACTGCGCTCCCCTGAGGTATCAATCCTGACCTCCATCGGCACCGTATGTCCTTCGTTGAAAAGTCTCAGTATCGCCTCGCATAAACCATTCGCCAACATTCTCGACGCCAAAGGCGAGAAGATCCTGTCCGAGGCGCTCTTGTACCTGCACTCATTGGGATCGCTGGTATGTCCTGCACTCGACGAAACCGCGATCCTTCACCTCTCCCACCTCCCCTTTTTGACCGAACTCTCACTGGAGCTCCAAGTCGATTTCCAGTTAGAGAAAGTAAAACCCTATGTAGCACCGCCCGCGTTCGCATCCCTCCAGTCGTTGACGCTGCATGCCAGCGCGCTCTCGACCTTGACGTCACTCCTGGAACCCATGCGCTTCAAACCGCGCAGCGTGTCCTTTGTCGTGGCGAGTACGCCTACCCCGGACGCGTTACGTCTGTTTTTCCTTACGCTAGTCAGTGCATGCAATTCAGAGCAGCTATCACGGATCTCGTTGACCACAGTCAACGAACGGCAACGTGGCATTCTAACTCAACAAGTCTCTCTGTCCACGTTCCAGTCCCTCCTCGCACTTCCCAACATTGACGCATTCGAATTCGACGCGCCATGCGACATCGCCCTCGACGACGACGCGATCACGACGTTGACCAAACACTGGCCAAAACTGACCGTGCTCTCGATCAACGCGAAATCGGGCTGGGGGATCACGTCCCGCGTGACACCCCAGGGCCTGACCACGCTCCTCTCCCGTTGCGCGGCGCTCACCGATATTGCGCTTGCGGTGGACTTTTCAGAGATCGATGGGCCGCATGTCGACATTCCAGAGTCGCGCCCGGGCAATGGGGTGACGAACGAGATGTGTCTCGTTGCCAACTTTGTCACGTCGACGATCATGTTTCCGGTCACGGTCGCGGCGTTCTTGAGTGATATCTGTCCCGAGTTGGAGGTTGTCAAGTCGGCATGGAGTCATAGTATGCTCGGGACGGACATGGACATGGACGAGGTGGATATATACCGAGAGAGGTGGGAGGAGGTCGAGAATTTGTTGCCTGCGTTCTCTGCGGTGAGGAAGCAGTGTATGGAATGGGCCCAGAAGAGGGCGAAAGAGGAGAGCGTCACGCCTGCATGATGCACCACTCGGGGGGTTTGAGAATACTTTTTGGACGATGGTGGGGTGCGTATCTTTTGATGACCTCTCTTGGCATCGAGTTTTCGTGATCTGAGGCTTTCTTTCGTGATGGCGCAGACATGGGAGTTGAGGAGTGTCGCCTCGTTGATGGATAGGTATCTTCACTCGTGGCGGGGATGGGGCTAGTTGGCCACTGGGTTTCGCGTTGTGTGATTCACGGCGCGTTTATTCCAATGACTTTTGGCAAGCCTGCAGTTCGCAGTGGAGAAAGAAAAAGTGCATCGGACATGAAGCGATAATCACCTATTGTATTGGACTAAAATGTGAACGAGACATTGTGGAGATGGTGCTACTTGGGATGTCGTGGGCGGCGCATTGGCAGGCTTGTGACCCAATTGTCCTCGATTTTGGCGGGATTAATCAAAGTACTCTTTTACCCCCATTCAAAATAAAATAATAGATAAAAAGGTACGCGCTCGTGAGATCACGAATCACCCATTTGCATGGATCCTCATGACTGGTTTAAACAAACGGAGCTGAGAAACGCTGAGAGGAGCTTGGGAGGGTCGGTGTACACGATACAGCC
>JBBPNY010000446.1:0-18396 GCA_038091165.1 Rubroboletus pulcherrimus
TCGAGGGGGCGTCCAAGGATTGCGCGAAACCGGTATGCGGAGAATGCACCAGGGAGGACCGACACATAGCCGAAACTACTTTCAAGCGGTTTATCTATCAGACAGTGTTAGTTTTATGTATACAAAGTGACCAAAAGGATTACCGAGAATGTTGGACATCTTGTACTCGAAATTTTGTGCCGCAACCAAAGGGTTCAGAAGTTTCCTCCCCCCTTCAATCATAGCGTGAATTTCGCCACAGCACCCTCCTAAATGAGCGTCATTGTAAAAAGCCTCCCATAGGTAATAAAGAGATTTGTGCCCTGGTTTTGTTCCAGCATCAATGAGGATACAGATTTCGGGCTAAAGGATAAAATCAGTACATATCTGAGGAAAGTAACGAGTTCCCGTACCTTCAAAATGCGTCCAATAGCATTGAAGAGCCAGCGATGAGAGTTGATCTTCTTCTGGTTCTTGGCCTTCAAGACGAAAATGATCTGGACCGGGATTAGATTATTGGGGTCGTTCTCATGAGGAAGAACCAATTGAGGCGTGGGGTCCACAGAAAGTTGGGTGGTGTACTACAGTGCCATGTGTCAAGCAATATTCGTCTGACCTGAGAAAGAGCTAACCTCAAATATGTGGGCAACGGTATCCTTTCCATCCACCTGCTTCTTCATGACACCGTCTTGATAAACACCCACAGTGGCCAAGATATCGAGAACGCTCTTGTCCATTGGCTCCAGACCATCGACGATAAGAGCAACCACAATCCTTTGCCAACCTGGCATACCCTCCTCCGCAGCTCGCCGCCAGTACTTTGACTGCTTTGTCTTGCAGATATCACGAATGTTAAGCATGACACCATGGAGTGTACGAGCGTAGAGCGTCTTGTCCTCGTTGTAAGACGTGACAGCAATGAGAAGGTCAGTCTGACGGTTGTAGAGCTTAGGTCGCAATGACCATCCATCTGCTTCGGTAAAATCATCTGGATCGACCGTAGCAGCACTGTATCGCATGTGGCTGATTGGGGGTTGGTTAGTATCCGACGGGACAATGGGAGAGTAAATACACACGAAAATTCCGTCGTACTGGTCATTGCATATTTTGCTTCGATTGCGCTGTGAACTGGCGTAGGAACTGGGTACTCAGTGATGAAGTTCCCCTTGGTAAGCTTGACTTTGCGCGTCACGCCGCGTTTGATAGTCTGGCGACGTCTCCACGCGGTTTCAACTCCATTGGTGGACTGCGACATCACTGAGCTTGGGCGAGCATAGGGGTCTCCGTATGCAGATGGATCGACAGGGCTGAAGAAGCGGGATGAGCCATCTCCACGCGCCATGAAAACAAAATATGACTTACCCGGGTGGGTAGTAACCACCAGCATTGAAGCTCTCACCACCTGTCAACGGGAGTTTTTCAGCATAGTCCTCGTCGCCATAGCCTGCAGCACCAAACTCGCGAGGGAGAGTGGTAGTGCTCTCGAAAGGAGAGCCGGTGGCGCTGTCGTACGTCCTCGCTGGAGGCTCTTGGAAATGGGTTTGGCGGGGGCGGTCAGCAAACGGATCGCCGTAAGGCGCGCGATGCGATGGAGAGGACATAAAGTGGAAGTTGGGTGACTGTTGAAGACCTGTGGCGAAAAAAAAAACTTTCAGTAGCGCCCAACGACGGTGGAAATGGAAGGTAAGAGAGAGTAGTCGTCGAGGGTTGTGAATGAACACAAAGCCTCAAAATTTGTAGCAGTTTTGTGCAGTCAAAGTGGAAACGGGCGATGTTATACACCGCCTGCATCCGGACCTCTGTCACCCTTCTGCCACGCCACGTTCGCAACCCAAGATGTAGTCTGATATTTACAGAAAATTTCTTCATTTTGCCCATGCATGATTTGAATTTCTCCCACTTTAGCCCGTTCGCAACTAGAAATCCGTATCCATGCACATTCCTACCCCCCAGGACCCCCGGATCTCTCCAGGGTCGACCGTCAAGCATCGCCATATCACCGCACAGTCCCAGAGTCTGAAACTGCCACAAGACTTGTCGGCGATGCTCTACTTAGTAGTCTCCCAAGCAAGGATACGCCCAGTGACCGGACCCAAACACCATCCGTCCTTTCGTGGTCCACCTAAGAGTCTTGAATAGCACTGTTGATGAGCAACAGGTTGCCGAATTTGTAAATATCCTCCACATGCCAGGCGAATGCCATCAGACGTACACCGTCAATCGCTAATTAATTGATATCTCATACCTGGCAAACAGGGTAAATGTTGCAATTGAAAGGTCTGCGAAATACCATAACATTTTCACGATGGTGAGGACAACGGCCTGAGAAACCGCCAGTCCATATCCTTCACAACAGTCGGCAAGATCATCGATGGTGAGCTGGAAGGGGGTTTCATACACTAATCTTTGGTGCAAGCCAACTTCTTTGGTTCGCCCATCCTGCCCGGTGACCACAGACACGCATCGTGAGCACAGTGACGACAAAGAAAGTTACCGCTTCTGACGGTCGCAGTAATTGTTGCAGGAGCTTCCATCGTTCCAAGGACAGATCTTGGAGGTGAGACTCCTACTTTATCTTGCATCCAGCAGGCGAGAACACCCCACACCTCTTCTCTACGAATTCCTGGTCGTGGACGGACGAAGACTAGGCAAACTTCAAGGTGGAGGGGATCTCTCACCTAACGCTAAGGTGAAAAGCGACTAATTTCTTCGACCCTTTGTCTGCATAAAGGGGACAGTGGTTGAGGGATGTGCGAACTTTCCCTCATGTTATAGATCTACATTTCAGGCCCATAGGTAGCATTGCCAACGAATATTGTGATTGACCCAAACAAGCCGGTATTGACATTGAATCGATTAATCGGTTCGAAGTCCATATAATACGACACAGCGCTGTTCGAACGCTTTCACCATGAGTTTCGAAACCTGTCCGAAGAGTGTTGCAGAGACAGTGGCATGCATTGGGTTCGCGAATGCGAATGCAAGGTCCAGAGTGACTAATGTTGGCCCCTGGTCGGGGAAAGTTCGAGAACCAAAGCTCCTTGCAGGAATCTCTTGTGAGAGAGGCGTAGAAAGTTGAGGAGAGGAGGAAGATACTGGCTGCAGGCGCCAAATTGTTGTCAAGGTTTTGAACAAAGGACTTGAAGACGAGGCTACTGCCTGGCATACCGAAGTGTCAGCAGTGTATCACACGAGATACACGCAGAAAGGCTATACCTCCACAGATTCATGAGGCTTGCATGTCACATTGCTGATATAGCTTTCCTTGAATGCCAGGAAACCCACTGTAAGCTCAGCTGCCATCACCGTTACTCCGTTCTGCCACGCCTTGCTTTCAAGGATTCTTGAATCAGTACAGTATGGCACGAAATTTGGATATGATTCTACGTCCGCAATGATGTTGTACAGTTCACTGCGCCCGTATCTGCGTGGACCAGTGTGGGTGAATCATAGAATATTGATGCGCAGTAACGTACGGAAAGATTTTCTGTTCATGATAGCTTTGGGTTTCCGACCCGTTGTGCGGAAAAGGGTCCGTGGAAGGAGGTTTGGTGAAGTTAAAGAAGGCTCTCCGCCGCTGTGCACAGCGACAGGTAGTGGGCGTAGCGCGTTGAAATGCTGAGAGCATTTCAATGATGCAGAGTTCCAATGCTTACACACAAATCCGGCGGCAAGGTTGGACACTCCGCTATCCCCTAACTTTTATGATCCTGATTTCCTGGCACATTTGCCTCGCGCACAAGCTGTAGGGTTCCGAAGCATGATCACAACCATGGGACGCCGTCACAGGAGGCGAACAGAGGTCGTGTCTGGGTTATGTGCAAGTCACTGTTAACAGGCTTGTTTCATGGATGTGCAACAGTCCACATGCTGATGCTAGTACTGGCCATGGTAGACATGTGCATGAAATCTCAAATGAGTGGATGATGGTCAAGTGAACTAAGGTAACTAGCACGATCGCACATGACGTTGGGGGGTTAGTAGGATAGAGAATTAGGAATAGGTGTTCCTGGTGGTCATCTCCGTCTGTACCGAACGATATCCGGGAACGTGATCACGGCAAAGAAATCCTGTCAAAAAAGTAGCTATAGTTGTTGCAGGTGGTGCGCTAAAGTCGAGCACCATCGCGTAGAGCAAAATGCGTCTGTATGATTAAAGCATGGTGAAATGACATTCACTTGAATGTACTTCACAATTTTAAGGACCAACAGAAGGATATCTCTTCGCACCGCATGAGAGAAAATGGAAACATAGTTATCCAGCAAACTCTGCATTCTCGGTGCAATCTCTTGCAATCTGCAATAGCTTAAATTAACGCCAGTCCAGACTATACGCGGAGATCTTACATGTCCTTCATGTCCACATTTGTAGCAAGTCTTATTCTTGTTCAATCCTGAAGTAAGTCCGCTGTCCGCAAAAGTTGCACCCGGTGCAGCGAGACAGTCCCTTGAAGTATTATCAAGTCAACGTCCTCATAATCATAACACTAGATGATTTCTACCTAGCCATATGGTTTGGACCTCCGCAGCGATAGCATTTTACTGGAGGTAAAGTTGATGTATTCAAAGCACGTCCTGGAGGGGGCATACGGGATACAAATCCGGCGCCCGCCACCCCGGTGGCTCCGCTAGGGCACATGCGGGCTATGTGGCCAAAACGCCCACAGTTCTGGGGAGATCTGTCGGCGGGTATTACATTGAGATGATCGGGGCTCACTCACATAGCATTTCTGATTTCCGCCTTGGACTCTCAAATTGGGACATTCGGCTTGAATGTGTCCTATACCGCCACAGGAATAGCACTGCTTGGTTGCGACGGTTCGGGGTGAAGGACAAGCCGAGGACTCGTGTCCTGGTTGGCGGCAGTTGTAACAGAGACGTTGCTCCGAGGAGCAGTTCTCAGCAATATGGCCCACTGCGTGATATTCACTCTTAATGTGAAAAAGACCTCGTAAGAGTCACTGTATGCACTCACAATTTCCACATTTGAAACATCCCTTCCGCGAAAACTGGTACGCCATATCTAGAGATCCTGACCAGGCCTGACGTCTAGATGCACATTAACTTCCTGAGACGACGGAAAGGTGGAACGACGCCGGCGACGGACCTCTTCTTCCCACTTCCGACTGACCACTCAACCTCTCTTACCACCTCCGTTTAACGAGGATGAAGATGTTGATGGATGGCTTCAACCCGCCAATGGTGATTGAATCCTGTTACCGTTCACAATTTCACCTGCCCTAAAGCCAGGGACCCTTACTGTGGCGCGAGTGCGACACGGATCTCTTCAGAGTATGAAATGGCCCGCACTTTTGTGTGATGAGTCGCCGCGTTTCCAGCCTTGCTCCATGTGAGATGGACACCGCCCACCAGGCTAGAGTCCATCGTCCTTCATTCCAGCACTAAAATCATCATGCAACCATTTCCGTCGCATTTCCGAGCAATCTCCAGCCCCATTTTGGCGCCTAACCATAGCAAGCATCTCGGGACTTCTACTCCGCTTATCGATTCGTCATGCTGCCCTTACCCTTTGATCTAGCACAACATTTCGGTGCCCTTATAAAGGAAATGTCGTAGAAACCTTCTGTCTCTGGGACCCATAATCCCCTCCGAGGATCGTCATCACACAGGTAATTTATGCCGTATACCTTACCACACCGGCATTGACTTGGAGACGATTCTGCCACATATAGGTCCTGCCTCCCAGCTGGGAGCCGACCTTAGCGCGCTCGCGTCCATCGCGCTTCTTGTGAGGGTGCTGAGCGACTTCCCGTCAGGCTTGTATCTGCCACTCGGTCCCGTTATGTCCTTCTCACAGCGCGTCGTACAGAACATGCTCTTTCGTGGACACCGTTCCACATCCTCGCAACAAGTGTCGTAACGAGCGACCTAAGCACGGCTCAACGTATGGAAGGGGGAGATTGTGTGTAATGATCCTCGGGCATAAGTACTCGCCCCGTGTGGATTACACCTGTATGTGTTCGTATGAGACATGCATATGGATCGTCAAATCTACTTGCGCCTGGTTATGCTTCACTTGTCCGATCGCATACGGGATCATGCGCCATTTCGCTCGTCCTGGAATCACCTATGTTACTCTTACGAATATGATCTCCCCACTACTCTATAGTGATTCCTTCTTGGGGTGGGGGGCTTGAAAGTTACGAATTATGTGTTGGAACTTGGGAGATCAAAGTTTCGTTTTGTCAATTCCGTTTCAGACTGTCTCTTTAGTCTGTGCTAGGCAAGTGTAGCACCTAGTTCTGTTTGGGATGGGTTCTACGTATGAAACACCTGGATATTTTGGCATCAGCTATCCGGTCTGGTCAAGGTCGGTATACCATACTATGTCAGGGAATCTCACAATTTTGCAGGAGTGTCATGCAGGCGACATGTTTCAAAGTCCGAGCCAACTGAAGGGAACATTGTAGGAATCATTATTTTCATCAAGTGGCATCTCGAGGACACCGTCCGTACAGGAACACCCTCAATTTGTGGGGTGCTTGTAACACACCTATGACTAGCGTAGTTAGTCAATTAAATCTCATCTTATCCTTAAGGAAACTAGGCTCGAGGACCAGTATTGCTTCCGAGTACGTCTCGCGCTGCATCCTCGCAGCTAAGGCGCACTAGACCTGTATATATGACTGGGTCAAGTAGAGAAATAATTCAATATGGAACCTCCACGCCACCAACTGGCAAGAATTACCCCTTCTATCAGTCGTTGGCTGGGATACCGCTCTTCCCCTCCAAGGCCTCTACCGCCCTGTGGTGTCGCATTCTGGTCCTTTATCGCTACATTTTGCGGAGTGTCTGTGATCCAAGCTACCTTCAGCGCGCATTATTTCACACAACGGGCAGTCCCGGTGATTGCCAGCTATGTAAGAGTTGGATTCTGTTGCTGGCTTTTGTCGTGTTCTTCACCAACACCGCGAACATTGTCGCAGGCCGCGTCGGCTGTGTTGATCTATGGCTCTGTCGATACTCCTCTGGCACAACCCAGAGCGCTTATTGGCGGCCATTTCATTGGCGCATCGTTTGGTATTTGTATATCAAAACTATTTCAACTCCTGCCTCTCGAACACTACATCGAGTTGCAGTGGCTGGCCGGCTCCCTCTCGGTTTCGCTGAGCCTCGTAGCCATGCAACTCACCAAAACGGTTCATCCTCCGGCTGGGGCAACGGCTCTCTTGGCAGCCGTCAACCAGCAAGTGATTGATTTATCCTGGTACTTGCTCCCTGTCGTCCTTCTTTCGTGTACTCTTGTTCTCATTGTCGCGCTTTTCGTGAACAATATACAACGCAGGTATCCTGTGTTTTGGTTCACGGTAGGTGCACTGCTTCCGACTGCGTCGCTGGGAACTCTGAATGTCCACGAGGATGGCAAAACCGATTCCTCCCTTGCCGAAGTAGGCGGTGGAAGTCGAGAAGGCATACCCTAGACGTAGATCTTGGTCGGTCTCTTGAGCCATCCCTCTTGTCAGAGCTTCCTACTCATGGAAGTTGCATCTCGCAGGGCATTTGATACCTAAATCACTAGAGCGCATGTAATGCCCACGAACATCATGCTTATTGTCTGATTCTGCACTGTTTTACGAGCAGCACGAGGCTAATTTGTCCGTATCACTTAACCCTCAACCCACCATGTTTCTTGAAGTCTGCTTCACTTTCCCCTCTGCCCAGGGTTGGAGCATCAACCCCACTGCTAACCACTCCTGTCTCCCACATGTCATCTCCGTGCCTTGTGAACGATGTGCGGCAGGTGTTCCTTCCTTGCGCCACGAAACGTGTTGCCCACAACCCAATTAGACGGTAGAAAAAGAGTCCAGTTGGCGTTCTCCTGGATTGTATTTCCACTCTTTCATAGTCAGTGTCATGTCCCCGGTGAGTGGAGTGATCCAGCGCCGCCAATGGAGCTTATCGAGTGACTTCCGAGCAGGTAAGAATTCCTTCGCGAGAAGAGTATCTTCTCTTGGCCAAGGTTGCAGAAGAGGCGGAACGTTACGAAGGTGCTGTTTGCTTGCTCGCCTTTGTAAGATGGACAACCGCGGGACGCTCATGTTGTTGAAATTCAGATTTGGCAACGCAACTGAAAGGTCTGATTCAGACCTATGGTGCCTTGACTATAGAAGAACGCAACCTCCTCTCTGTCGCCTACAAGAACATCACGAATGCCCTTCGCAGTAGTTGGAGGATCATCGATTCTCTCGAGAAACTGGAGTCAAGCCGAATAATAGGACGCCACTCCAAACACCAGGTGCAGCTGATTAGCCAACAACGTAATCGTGTCGAGTATGAACTCGCCGAAGTCTGCAAAGACATCGTGAGGTTGCTCGATGATTATTTGCTGTCAACAGCCGAACCCGGCGAGGAGACAGTATTTTATTACAAAATGTGAGAAAGATGGTGGAATACTCAGCTTGCGGGTCTGTTCTCACTCCGTCTGTTCGTACAGGAAGGGCGATTACTTTCGTTATTTGGCCGAATTCGCGCAGCAAAGCGACAGGAGCAACTATTCAGATCTCTCTCTCGCTGCGTACAAGCATGCGTACAAGCATGCTTTGGCTAAGCTCGAGGCTACCCATCCCACGAGATTGGGTTTAGCATTGAACTTTGCAGTGTATTACCACGATGTCCGCAAAAGTCCAGAACGTGCGTGTCACCTAGGGAAGCATGCATTTGACGAGGCAGTCGCTTGCTTGAATGAATCCTCGTCGGTCCAAGTTATGCGAGACTCGATGATGATTCTACAGCTGCTACGGGATGATTTGGTGATATGGTCCGGAGAAATGCAACGAGGTAAGCCCTCCGTTGATCTGTCTTTTCGAAATCTGACACATTCTCAATTATGGAGCTGAACACTCTGTGGGCGGGTAGAGCGTAGGCTCCTTTCATCTTTTTAGCATTCTGGAACCATCTTTGTCGTATCCCCGGCGCTCTTTTGTAGGCCTGCTGTATACGTTATTTATAACGATTTTCTTGTATAAATACCATAACTGACATTGATCCCGCAGGCGCAGCGCGGATTGGTCGTCACATTGAGTCGTCTTCAGGGCTGCTAGCTCTGGGCAAAAGTAGCGGCTACTAGGAGTGGGAAAACCAACGTCGCGTCAGCGAAGACCTGAAGGAATGAATATATCAGTGTTGAGGCAAGGGTCATTTGAGGGAGGCGGTACTTTAACTGATTCCGCATTTGCGCGAATTTTCCCCCATGAAACCGCTTCGTCTGGTCGAGCACCAGAATCCGATCCGTCGAATTCTTGTCCCGTATTCTACACTGAGCGATCAGCAAGCATCAGGAACAACGAACGCAAGTTCTAACGATGAAGACTGAGTAGTCCGCTCCGTTCCTCTACGAAGGAGTCAACGGGTATCATCCAATCAATGACAGGACGTCTTACGATTAACATGGCATTTGCGATTTGGTGTTTACAAACTCCACCGCCGAGGATGATCATTCCCGCTTTTTTTGACTTGCGAGATAGCTCGTTTAAGGCGCGGATATCACCGACGATATCGACGATCAAACCCGGAGATCGGAAGGAATGAAAGTAAATCATGTCTCCTATTGAACCGTCGGTAAGAGCTGGGCAGAAAACCGGAATGTCGTTCTGGAGTAATGTGGATCAGCCTCGTTCGAAGAGAGCAAGCAAGTGCGTCTAGATGCATTGTATTCACTTTATAAGCCCAGTAATACACAGATTCTTCGTTGTTAATTTCCTTTCCCAAACGGCGAATGAAAGTGCTTGGTGTCCATACTCGACCAGAAACTTTCTGTTCCTCCAACATAATATCGAGGATGGGGAGGAACCAATCCTCGAATTTGCAGTAGTTGTCGTTCGGTACGACGAGGTTCCCAACGCGGTTGAGACCTCGTTTTCGAAGATCTGCGCCATCCATATTGAAATCAGCGAGGTACGTGTTACCGAGGCACTTGATGAAATCCTCTTCGACCCCCCCTGCGGTCGTCACGACCGCCGAGACGTGTTTGTGCTTCACAAGGTACAGTATGATCTC
This sequence comes from Rubroboletus pulcherrimus, assembly GCA_038091165.1. Taxonomy (NCBI): domain Eukaryota; kingdom Fungi; phylum Basidiomycota; class Agaricomycetes; order Boletales; family Boletaceae; genus Rubroboletus; species Rubroboletus pulcherrimus. Next base: position 9,996 of record JBBPNY010000446.1, read on the forward strand.
ACGTAAACCGGAGGAGATGAGGTTTGAAGTGTAGCCCAGGAAGATGTTGCAGCGCGTTTGGGCTCTTACTTGGGGATCTGCATAATCATTTGATTCATCTGGCAGGACAGGCTCGTCTGAAAGACGCCATTTTCGCTGAGAAGAGAAGGATAAAAGGTCTAATCATATACAGACAAGTGCATGCGCACCATACGATTGACGATCTCGATAGCTTTCCCTAAGCTGGTAGCTTGGAATCCAATCCTCTCGTAGCTGCTGAGCAGATCCTGGAGTGACAAGGACTTGTCAAAATCTGGCCCTTGCACTGAGATTGTGGTTTCGGGAAGGGGATCTGAACGTTTGAGCACTGCGGCTGCAGCCTCTGCGGGGATTTGGGAGTCCATGTCTGAGCTAGTCAATATTGCACTCGGGATGAGGTTGGATCCCGGTCACGGCAAGTTCCGTCGTCGGTGACTGCGCCGCAAGTACTACGTAGTGTACACACATCCGGACCTATTGGCGAACTCGCCGTAACACTGACCGGGTCAGAATTTCTAGCAACCCATGGATCAAGAAGGACCCACTGTCGACGCGCACTCTGTTGAAATTTCGAGTGTGCAAAAGGACGAACCCACACTGGTCGCACAGCGTGCTCAAGTTCCCCTTGACTCTCTACAGTCCCAGCCCACGCTTTTCCAAACTCCTCGGTCGGAGAATCTCGATCATGAGGAAGTTTCAGTAGACAGCCAAGGTGTTTTGGAGCCAGCTAGTAGCCCACAAACCAGTTTGACGCCCTCGCAAGCTGTCGCGAACAGTGCCATAGCCACCGCAATCCAGGATCCAACTGCCGACACCCCATCCCCCGTCCCTTCCAAGCCCGAGCCTCCAGTCCCTGCTGAAGGATCACTCCATACGACTCGGTCTTCTTTGCCCGTCATCCCTACCCAGGTCGCGGGTTCCAATGGCCATGCCGAGCCATTGCCCCAGACACCCTCTACTACTGTCGAATCTCATCCACCCCATAAGCGCTCATTGACAATGTCCACGGGATACACTGTCTCTGTTGTTCTTATATCGTCTGCATTAGAGACGATATTGTCCTCGAAGGAGGCAAAGCGCTCCCTCCCACTGCGCGACAACGCACAGAATGCCCTGGAAATGGTCAGAGCAGGAAAAGGAGGCGACAGGCCACGGGAAATCTTCGAGCCCCTTCGACTTGCCTGCGAGACTAGAAGCGAAAAGCTCATGATTGCTAGCTTGGACTGCATCTCCAAGTTGATATCATATTCCTTCTTCGCCGAGGAGAGTTCTGCTCCCTTACTTCCCTCTCCTCCCCCTTCCCCTGCATTGCAAGGTCGACGCTCTATGTCCGGTTCGCAGTCAAACATCCCCCAGCCATCGCTTATTGACCTGGTGGTCCACACCATAACCGCATGTCATGGTGAAACAACGCCAGAAACAGTTTCCCTACAGGTCGTCAAAGCCCTTCTCGCCTTGATCCTGTCTCCCACAATTTACGTTCATCATTCCTCCCTGCTGAAGGCTGTACGAACAGTGTACAATGTATTCCTTCTGAGCACGGACCCAGTGAATCAGATGGTCGCTCAAGGTGGGCTGACACAGATGGTACACCATGTCTTTACGCGGTGCAGAGCTGGAAAACCCTTGGAGTTGGATGAAGCGGTGGCACTCGTCAGCTCCGAGACCTTGGCTTCGCCGGCCCATCATCACGTAACCTCGAAGACTGAAACTCGACGCTCATCATCAGTTCCAGGGCGACTTACGTCCGACTCAACGCATACGGGAAACGTCGAGACCGAAAATGCACATGAGGACAAGTCGTCTATTTCTCCCGAGGAGGGCTCTACCCACCTGCCAGAGAAGCCAGCGACAACCCATCCGCCGTTGGATAGTCAAGGTCATGGCGAAGAAGGGTGAGCAACATCTACACAAACATTTCCATAATTGCTAACTCGGAAAACTTGGCGCCAGTCCAGTGCGTCTGTCCTTGGATACGCGAGCAGAGAGCGTCCATACACCCGCAGAACTTTCCACTCAGGACATGTTTGTCAAGGACGCTTTTTTGGTCTTCCGGGCTCTGTGTAAATTGACAATGAAGCCTTTGAACACTGAAAGGTTCGTATGCACCATATTCGATTTCCTGTTAATCTCAAGCTAGTTTCAGCGAGCGCGACTCAAAATCGCATGCAATGCGATCGAAGCTTTTCTCCCTTCACCTAGTGTTAACGGTTTTGAATTCGCACATGAGTCTTCTCGTTGATCCTTCGGCAGTCATCTACTCGAGTTCTTCGCACGAAGCAACGACATTCATACAAGCAATCAATCAATATCTCTGCTTGACCTTGAGTAGAAATGCTGTAAGCCCAGTTCCGCAGGTGTTTGATGTAAGCGTGGAAATTTTCTGGCGTGTGATGTCTGGTATGCGGACCAAGCTTAAGGTATGCATCCAAAATTCCACCATTACATTTAGTTGATATTGTGTGATAACCAGAAAGAAATCGAAGTTCTTTTACACGAGATATTCATCCCCATTCTAGAAATGCGGACGTCGACTCTCAAGCAGAAGGCTGTCATTCTCGCAATGCTGCTTAAGCTTTGCCAGGATCCACAAGCATTGGTGGAGTTGTACCTCAACTATGACTGTGATAGTGAAGCTGCGGATAATATTTACGAGCAGTAAGTCAATTTTGCGTCACACCTGTCTCCAACTGAGCAATCCACCCAGTCTGATGAACATCATTTCCAAAGTTGCGACTTTGCCGTATAGCACTTTGCAGTCTAAGAATGCCGAACACCCTAGTCCGGTAGTCAATCCGCAGACCAGGGTACATGGCTCGTCATCATACTCTTCTGGAGTGATATCCGTCTCGGGCACGATAGATACGTCCACCATCGGTCTTTCGGAAGGCCAATTGCGGAGACAGGGAATTGAATGTCTTGTCTCTGTGCTTAGGTCGTTAGTGACCTGGGGCACAACTTCGGGCAAAACGCCGGCAGATCACGGTGGCGATTCTGGAGCTCGCAGTCAAACAGGAGAGGAGACAGGTCATGATTCTATGACTCCGGATCCGTCCCTCGACAGGTTAGCAACCTCAGCTGGAAGTGTTGAAGCCCTCCGACAATCGACGCCCGACGCTGTGGATGACCCAACCAGGTTCGAGAATGCAAAGCAGAAGAAAACAACCTTGCTCGAGGGTATCAGGAAATTCAATTTCAAGCCGAAGCGTGTAAGTTGTAGTACTTGACAAGGATAAGAGTGCTGCTAATTTCGAGCTACACAGGGCATCCAATTCCTTCAGGAAACCGGGTTTATCCCCAGTTCATCGCCGCAAGATATTGCTGGTTTCCTTCTGATTACTGATGGTTTGAGTAAAGCCATGATAGGAGAGTATTTGGGCGAGGGGTACGTGACACATGCACGCTGACCTCGCACCTCTCTGATTATTGCGTTTGCAGTGATGATTTCAACGTAGCCACCATGCACGCATTCATTGATCTTCTTGACTTCCGGAATTTGAAGTTCATTGATGCACTACGACTTTTTCTGCAAGCCTTCCGTCTTCCTGGAGAAGCCCAAAAGATAGATCGCTTCATGCTCAAATTCGCTGAAAGGTATATTGCGGGGAACGCGCAAACACCCTTTAAGAATGCAGGTTGGTGTGCTGGATTCCTATTGACTGGATCTGATATCCAGTACCCGGGAATAGATACTGCTTATGTGCTCTCGTATTCTACGATCATGCTCAACACCGATGCTCACAACCCGCAAATCAAGGATCGTATGACCAAGTCAGACTTCATCCGAAACAATCGAGGAATCAACGATGGCGAGGACCTCCCGGAGGAATTCTTGTCCAGTATCTTTGATGAGATTCAACGTAATGAGATTCGAATGAAGGACGAGATGGATGCTGCTATCAACCTCCCAACTGCAGGACCTGGTCTTGCCAATGTCCTCGCCAGCGTTGGCAGGGATCTTCAAAAGGAAGCATATATGCTTCAATCCAGTAGCATAGCTAACAAAACGGAGGTCCGTCTGTCCATCAACCCTATCTTGACCTTTTGTTTACATTTTATTCCTAGGCTCTCTTCAAAACGCTGATGCGCTCTCAGCGTCGATCCCGTGCGGGAGAACAATTTTTTAGCGCCTCCCACTTTGTCCATGTGCGACCAATGTTCGAGGTTGCCTGGATACCCTTCCTCGCGGGGCTATCAGGGCCCCTCCAAAATACTGATGATTTGGAGGTCGTTGATTTGTGTCTGGACGGATTCAAGAATGCAATCCGTATTGTCTGTTTCTTTGACTTGGAGTTAGAGCGCAACGCTTTCGTAACAACCCTGGCAAAATTCACTTTCCTCAATAACCTGGGAGAGATGAAGACGAAGAACATGGAGGCCATCAAGACCCTCTTGGATGTCGCGGTAAGCGAGGGAAATAACCTGAAAGGATCCTGGCGCGAGGTGCTATCGTGTGTTAGCCAATTGGAACACATGCAACTGATAAGTAGCGGTCTCGAAGTTCCCGATTCTGGAAAGAAAGGGTCAGATATTCTTGATGGAAAGGCGTATGGATGCTGAGTGCTATTTTCAGTCGCCCCAAGAAACTGCCAAACGAAGACCTTGCGAACGAAAGCCGATCGACGCACATTACTGTGGCGGCTGATATGGTCTTCTCTCTCAGCCATCATCTTTCTGGAGTAGGTCATCCCCCCTTAAAGCTTAGAAGTATTAAAATTATCCCAGACTGCAATTGTTGACTTTGTCCGTGCGCTCTGCGACGTTTCTTGGGAGGAAATCCAATCTTCGGGCCTCTCACAGCATCCGCGCCTCTTCAGCCTGCAAAAGCTGGTCGAAATCTCCTACTACAACATGAATCGCATTCGACTAGAGTGGTCCAATCTTTGGGACATTTTAGGCGATCATTTCAACCAGGTATGTCTCGCTCTAATTGTTGTTGATTATCACTCATCGATTCGTAGGTCTGCTGTCACAGCAATCCCCACGTCGGATTTTTCGCTTTAGACTCCCTACGACAGCTATCTATGCGTTTCCTCGAGAAAGAGGAATTGCCGCATTTCAAGTTTCAAAAAGACTTTCTGAAACCTTTTGAACACACTATGATTCATAATGCCAATCCAGACATTCGAGATATGGTAAGGCTTCCCTGTCGTTTCCGAGTGGCACTGGTCCCACCGTGTTCGTTGGCAGGTCTTGCAGTGCCTTCAGCAAATGATACAAGCACGAGTTGAGAACATGCGATCGGGGTGGCGAACTATGTTTGGTGTTTTTTCCGCCGCTTCCAAAGTGCTCACAGGTATGAGTCTCTTGGACTATGCGTGTCTGTCCTGGATTAATATTTCTTAGAACGAATTGCCAATTCCGCGTTCGAGATAGTGAGCCGGCTGAACAAAGATCATTTTGCCGCAATCGTCCGCCACGGCTCCTTTGCAGACTTAACCGTCTGTATCACGGAATTCTGTAAAGTGAGCAAGTATCAGAAGATCAGCCTGCTTGCTATCGCGATGCTTCGTGGTGTCATCCCAGTCATGTTCAGCTCTCCGGAGTGCGCTCTCGGCCCCGAAGGACAGTCTCCTAGCGAAGACGGGATGATACGGCTTTGGTTCCCGGTATTGTTTGGTTTCTACGACATTATAATGAACGGGGAAGATCTGGAAGTACGGCGATTGTGAGACTTTCAGCCTGAAGTTTCCAATCCCTGTTGGATTGAAATCTCACTTTCCAGGGCGTTGGATTCACTGTTTACGACATTGAAAACTCATGGGGACTCCTTCCCTATGGAATTCTGGGACACTGTCTGCCAAGAGCTCCTCTTCCCTATATTTGCTGTTCTCAAGTCGAGCCAAGACTTATCGCGGTTCAGCACACAAGAGGATATGAGTGTCTGGCTATCGACAACTATGATCCAAGCTCTCCGTGATCTTGTTGATCTTTATACGTTTTACTACGAAATTTTGGAGCGTTCTCTTGACGGGCTGTTGGATTTGCTGTGTGTCTGCATCTGTCAAGGTTGGTCCACGACTTCTTTGCGCATCTGTATTTTTATGGCAACAACAGAAAATGACACCCTTGCGCGCATTGGAACATCATGCCTGCAACAGTTTCTGGAGAACAACGCGAAGAAGCTAAATACCACGCGATGGGTGCATGTAGCGTCTACCTTCGTCAAACTCTTCCGGACGACTACACCTCATCAACTGTTTGATGAAACCTTGCGGATGGAGATTGATGGTAGTGCCGTTGATTTCGATACTTCTGGCAGGTGGCATCCTTGTCGTTGCTTCGATGTATGCTGACAGCCGAGAGAAGCAGACTCTATTGGACAAGCAATTTTGCCTGCTCCTCTCTCTCCCACCAGTGAACGCTCGCCGAGTGAGGTGAAGCCGTCGCTAAGCAGTCGTCGTCGGGTCTTCAAGCAAATCATTGTCAAATGTGTTCTCCAGCTGCTTCTAATCGAGACCACTAATGACTTGCTTCGCAATGACGCCGTTTATAACACAATGCCTCCGGATCAACTACTCAGATTGATGGGTGTACTGGATCATAGCTATCAATTCGCACGCATGTTCAACGACGACAAGGAGCTTCGTACCGGGTTGTGGAAAGTTGGTGAGTCTGCTTTTGATTGGACGTGTTTCCTGACCGAGCTAAGATCCGCCAAGGCTTTATGAAGCATCTGCCTAATCTCTTGAAACAAGAATCCAGCAGTGCATCAACTTTGGTGCATGTGCTACTCAGAATGTATTTTGATGAGCGGGTGGAGCATCAGTCAACGAGGCCCCAAATAGCTGAAAGACTCCTGCCGTGAGTCTCGTCATGTGCGTTTGACGCAGCTGAGCTGATAGAACGATCCAGGCTTGGTTTGAACGTCTTGTCGGATTATACCAAATTGCGAGCTGATACGCAAGCCAAGAACATTGCTGCCTGGACACCTGTCGTGACCGAGATTCTCGATGGTTTTTGTCGTTTCGACGACAAAACAGTAAGTCATACATCCGCTTCCTGTCTACGTGTTGTTGACCGAGTGACTAGTTCGTTAAATACCTCCCTGTCATCTACCCGTTGTGCACAGGTCTACTCGCACGCGACATCGCCCCTGAAATAAGGCTTGGGTTGAAGAGGTATTTTGAGCGAGTCGGGTACACTCATGGAATTATGGAATCATCATAAGACCACTGTTATTGAGCTTCCATCATCGCTAGATCTCCGCTTTGTTTCTCTTGCATATTCCATCCAATTACCAATCGAGTCAGATGAGTGTAATACAATGAAGCAGAGAAGTACAGGTACTAAAATCCTGTATATCTACTCTGAAACCCGGCATTCGGTTGAATTCCCCAACCAGTGGGTTGTGGGGCCCATCCTGTTGGTTGAGCTGGTGCTAAAAGTCAATAAGTCTCATCAGGCAGGTTGACAACATTACTCACGATTGACTCGAAGTGCGTCATATTTATCTGTAAGGAATCATGGGACAGACCAAAAGGCACGAAATAACCGCACTCACCTGCCTGTTGGGGTACAGCGTGTTCGTTGTCCGATGCGAATGTCCCAGATTTCATCTGCGCAAAGATATTCGCAGGAGATGTGTTTGAATTTGCACTGTTGTTCGACGGTGCTGGGGATGGAGTGGATACGATGTTGTTAAACGGCGATGGTCCAAATGGCGAAAAACCGGTTGGATCTGCGACACATTTTTAATAAATAAATGGAATAACCCAAGTGTACGCACTAGTCTGCACTGGTGCCGCTGCTATGTTGGGAAAAGCAGGTGACGGTGTGAAGCCACCAAACGGCCCACCACCAACGCCGGTAGGTTGAGTCAAAATCGGACCAGATGTAAGGAATCCAGTAGGTTGGGAAATCACTGTCTGGGGGTTACCGGGGAAACCGGTAACTTGGGGCTGCAGGAAAGGTGGTTGTGCAGGCTGGGGTTGGGATTGGAAAGGTGATACATTAGAAGGACGCGTTGAGACAAAGCCGTTGAACCCTGTTTGAGTAGGTACCAAAGGGTATAATAGCCCCTGGTTAGCAGGTACGGGTGCATAGGGACCTCGTGGGCCATTCTGTTGAGGAAGGGGGAGTACGCCAGGATGTTGATTCTGAAGATGCTGTCCGATCAAGGCAGGAGACGACCCCATACCAAGTCCATTGTTATAGCTTGGTGGCGGCGAGACAACTGGCGGAGAGGTACCAGGAGGCGCAGATGCGGAGGGGGGGGTCGGAGAAAGAGGTGTGAGGACCCGATTTGTCTTGAGTTGGCTAAGACGCGTCAGTTGATCGAATACATCGGCTTCAGTAGTCTTCCCGAGTGAACTAGGGCCAGTAGCCACGCCTTCTTGAGGCGGGGCGGGGGGGGCGGGGGGCGGTGTTGGGACTGCTTGGG
>JBBPNY010000447.1:0-18389 GCA_038091165.1 Rubroboletus pulcherrimus
CTGGCAGTCCTCCATGCCTCCTACCCGCTCTTCTTCCTCCAGTCCTCATCACCACACTCCCATCCACACAGATTGTCTTCCCCCTTCACAGCGAAGGACCCTCTATGCTGCCATCCTCAATGAACCCTCCATCGTTCATCTACTTGATGCCGCTATCACCTCCCACTGCAACCTCATCCTTCTTGACTTGGGACAACTATATCACACCCTCACCATCCTCCACCAGCTCCAAGATAACCTCTCTCCTACCGGACAAACCATGCACATTACCACGCTCGTGCAATCTATTGCTGAAGCACGACAGCAGACCCTTGATCTGTTCTATCGTGAACGTCTTGGGCCATTGGTGGACCAACTTAACCCAACTACTATCCTACCCATCCTCCAACCTCTCCTCGCCACCCTCTCCCCTGCTGAATGAAGCATGTACTACCAACAGTCCTTCCCTTCCCCGGAACCACATTTGTCCTCCACTACGACAGACCAGAACCACCCTCCGCTTTCACCAAAAACAGACCTTGTGTTCCCCTCCTCACCCACTCAGGTAAAACCACCCCCATATGCTTCATCCACTCCAATACCTGAACAGCCTTCGGGGTCGCTCCTCAACCCCTTTATCCTCCCTCTGGGCCCTACCACCCGACGAACCATCCTTTGTTACAACTGCAGCGTAGCTGGACACCTCCGTCCCAACTGCCCCTCTTACCACTGCCCCTTCTGTTGCAAGGCTGCCCCTGGTCATCCCCAGTATTACTGTCCCCGTCATCATTGTTCTATTTGTCAACAGCCCGGTCACCTCGCCTCAAGTTGTTCTTTCCAGGATGACCCTGATTCTGACCCGGACGCTTACAACAGCAACTTCTAGGATATATCTTGGGAGTACGGTGTCTCCCCCTTAGAACGGAGCTATTGTTACAAACCTTGGATCAGCCCGTTTCCCGGTTCTCTGTACACTGTTACTTTGGACCACTCTTCTTCTTCTGTGTTAATCTCCATGATTGACACAGCCCTCTTTCCATCAAACCTACCTTCTTCTGTACCATACGTTCAGTTCCATCACTTCTCCTTCTTATTGGAACCAACATAGCCTTGCCTCATGGCATCCTCATGTTATGCCTCATGTCTTCCTCAAGGCTTTTCCCCATTGGGAAACCTCTCTCCTAGTAGTGTACCCTGTACCATATATAAACCCCTGGTGTAGAACTTAGCTCCCCAGCTAGTTCTACACAATATACCGCGTACTTTCTGGTCCCTAGGAAATCCTCCTACTGTAAGTCTTCAGGCTACTTCAGAGTGCCTGCTGCTAGTATCTTTGTATGCTTCACCTAGGCCCAGAACCTACGGTGCGGTAGCGTCGTAACAGGAATGAAGGACTCCTTGAGTTCTATCCTGTGGTCATATGGTCAGCTAGGCGGTAGCTGCTTGATGTCCTTCTTTTCTGAGAAGACATCTTCATAGGCTGAGTACACACTCAGCAGCATGACTTTAGCTTTCTCCTCTGAGGAAGCTAACTGTGTGGAAAGCATTACTTTCCCAACGATTTGTTCTGGGAGACATCCTCCCGATTTGAGCCAGAAATGGTATATCTGCTCTCCTGTCCACATTTTGATGGCCCTCTGAAGATCGTCTTCTAGGACATCAGTGACAACGTGGTTGTCCATGTACCTGATCAGGTACCAATTCTTCTCCACATCAGGATGATCTGCGTTCAGATCATTTAGCCGTTCTGGGGTAATTGTTAGCTTCCCGGTCTTCCATTCAATATCTGGGCAGACAGCCCGCATTCAGGGGATTCCTAGGATCATGTCTTCCTTTTCTCCAAGGTCAGTGATGAGAAAAGTGCGCATTTCCTTTACCCCTTGGTAATCCATGAGGAGTCTCACTGACTGAGTGATGACTCTGGACTTGTTCAAAGTCCCATCCACATTCCACAGTTGAATGGGATGTACGAGGTCCTCCACCAGGAGGTTATACACTCCGACGAGTGTTTTATCTATAAAACAACCTGATACTCCTGTATCAAGAAGAGCTGTCAGTCCAACGATTTTGCCTGTATCTTTCCAGATCAAAACTGGGAGATGAATAGTCCTCATATTTCGACCGGAAATAAATACAGGGGCAATGGTTACAGGAGACAATGATGCTGGTTCATTTCTCCATTTCAAAAATCCGCTGTGGGCTTACCATCTGGTCCAAGCCCACTCAACCATTTACTACTTGGGTGATGCACCTGCACGATGAGCATACAGATTAGCTTGTCTGTCACCATGTTGTCCTTGAGCTGCTGAGCCAAATTGCCTTCTACAAAGACCTTCTTGAGATGCTCAGGGCTGACATTCTTGAACTTCTTTGGATATGTTTTCCGAAGTTCCTTGACTGCAACTTGTCCATCCAATGTGCCCTGAATAGTGCTGATGAAGTTGATAAATGTGCTGGACTCCTCATCAAACCTAATGAGGTCCTTGGCTCCCTCCTCTGAGGGTTCTAGGCCAGTGGATGGCATATCCACTACCTTGATGGTCATGCTCCTCTGAGTGGACTTCTGGCTTGGGGCATACCCAGGATGATTCCTGGTGGAGCAACCTTCCTTCTTGCATACGAAGCATCTTCTTTTCTGCATACAACGAGCCCGTTCAGCTGGGGACAAATTGATCTTGGAAATGTCCATGGCATTTGGATCCCTAGAGGTGTACAAGGGGGGTCGTCCGCTGTCTCCTCCATAGTGAGGAGGTCTTCGCCCAGAGGAGTACTGTGGTGGCATTCCACGGTTTTAACTCCAGACTCTCTTGATGTTCCCTTCAATCTCCACAGCTTTAGTGAAGATCTCCTCCATAGTGGTGGCTTTCTGGAGGGTTCCGCTCATGGTGAGCTGCATGGCAATCGTGGAAGAGAGTCCATGGAGGAACCATTCTGTGAGAGCGTTGATGTCTGATACTTTGGAGCGAACAGCCAGGACAGAGAAGTTTGAGATATACTTCTCAAATCCTCTTTGATCCATTCGGTCTTGTCGAAGCCAGATATTTCAATCTGGGCAGAGGCGGCGATATCATAGGGGGAAAAGGTGATCTTGAAGGCATCCCTGATCTTGGCAAACGTCCGGTCGATGGCCAGATAAGCTGTATCAGTGATCCTGGTAAACCAAGTCTCAGCAAAGGCCTTTCCTTGGCCTTTGTTCATACAGTTGAGCAGGACGAAACATTTCGCCTGGTTGTCATACTTGTCAACATGCAAAAGGAAATATCCTTCCATGGTGAGGAGCCAACAATTGGCATCCTGCGGTTCTCCGGAGAAGTCATCGGGCAAGGCTGCCTTGATTTCTCCCATCTGGTCTTTGTCATCTGAATCTACAAAAGGGGAATTTGGTGGGTCTGGGTCATCGGGTGGGATGGGGGATCCTGGTGCAGATGGTAACCAGTCTAACGGGTCCTCCTGGATGGGTTCTGGAGCGGGGGTGGTGTTCCGTTCAGCTCTGCGCGCGGTCCAACGCTCTAGTACGTCTCTATCTTCCCTAGATGTAAGGGTATGACCGTCCGATAGGGTCTCAGATGGAGAGAGGGGACCAGTAGAGAAGGCGCAGGTCACAAGTGGTCGAGGAGAGGGAGCAGGGAGGGGACGGAATGAGGGTTCAGGAGGGGGAGGGGGAGTACTGGAAGATCCGCCTGTGATCCTGTGAAAAGACCTGGAAGAAGGGGTGTCTTCTTCTTCAGGTGGGTGCTGATAATTCAAGAGGTTGATTCAATGAATGATGGCAAAGGGGATGCGACAGGGTCAATACAACTGTCGAAGATAACCTTGATCTTTTGTTACGCGGGTGTGTAACACCTTGCTCCTAACAGAGCACAACTGTTACGAAACACCCCTTTCTTCACACCTTTCCCACTCACCCACTCCCTTTTGCTTTGGCAGCACGTGACTTTGCGATCACATGACCTGCACGTTCCCTGGCACGTGACTGTTCATCGCACGTGACCCAGACGCGTCGCGACACGATCTCAGATCGTGTACACTCCTTTCTACTGATCCCGGGACAGCCTCGTCCCTGAGCTACTACTGGTCCCGAATAGACGCCAGCTATAGATCCCAGATTGGCGCCGACTACTAGCGCCGATCAGATCCTACAGATACCAATCAGATCCTGATCGACGCCAAGTACTGTTCCCGATCACGGGGGTATTCCATGGAGGCAATAGGAGCCTATAGACGGAGGCAATAGATGGTTTAGGTGAACAATAGGTTCTCAGTGCTTCCCGTTCCGGTCACACTGCCCATAGAAGCACACTATATAAAGGCCTCAACCTAAAACCCTATTCCTTAGTTTAGTCCACTTGTATCACTTATGGGATCTTCGCTCCTCTAAGTTCCTGGTTGATATTAAGGCAACTCAATCAGCTTCCTTTTCATCTACCACTCGCCAGGCTCATGTTAGCCTGCAAGTTAGCTTTGGTCTCCATAGTGGTTGGCTTTCGAGCTCTTTAATCCTGCGAGTGTTGCTCCCGCAACAGCTACTTCAGAGTGCCTGCTGCTAGTATCTTCATACGCTTCACCTGGGTCCAGAACCTACGGTGTGGTAGCGTCGTAACACCAATGATCTCAACCTCCATGTTGGTGCTGACGATCTCCACATCCACGTTGGCCTGATCATGTGCATTCTAGATTTCTTCTCCATTAGTTCCAGGAGCTTTATGGTATGACTCTGTCGGACTCGCCTGTAAGGCCAGAGTCAGACCTTCAGCACCAAAGCCAAAGTGCCTGCCTGCATCGTGAGATGCTACAGTCTGCGATGCGATCATTAGTGAGTGTCAAGAAATATATATTTTCTTGTTGCATGATGCATCCCTCTGTGGTTTGCACTGCGACCTGCTAGAGCGGATGTGCGGAAGTATTAGGAATACTTGCGCTGAGTACTCGGATTTTGGAGATGGGCCCTACGTCAGTGTCCATCTTGACTGATAGAAGGAGAATTGTCTCTAGTATTACCTCTGGCAAGGTTGAAAATGCTGTCCAGGCAACCTATCTCGTCAATTATACCCTCTCCTCTCCTGTCTCTTCTCAAACTGTTCGCAATGTGCTCAAGTCTGCATCTTTAAAGACTGTAGTCAAGAAAAAGAAACCAATCTTGTCTGTTAGGCATAGGAAATATAGGTGAGCCTTGGCTCTCAAGCACCAACGCTGGACTATGGAGGACTGGACTAGAGTAATTTGGTCAGATGAGACCAAGATTAACAGGATTGGGTCAGATGGAAGGATGTATGTGTGGAAAGTGGCAGGAAAACCTTTGCAAGACAAGAAGATTCAAGGGACAATAAAGTTTGAAGAAGATTCCTTGATGATTTGGGGATGCATGGGCTGGAATGGAGTGGGAATCCTTGCAGAGGTGGAAGGGAGGATGAATGCTGAGCAGTATGTCTTCATTTTGGAGGATAATCTGCTGCCTACTATGGAAAAATCTGGAATCCCTGAGGAGAGCATTATCTTTCAACAAGATAATGACCCCAAGCACACCTCTAAAAGAGCCCAGGAGTGGCTGTAATCTCAAGGTATCAAGGTTCTTAATTGCCCAGCACAATCTCCAGACCTTAATCTCATTGAACATCTCTGGCAAATCCTCAGAAGAAGCTCAATAGCTATGCAACACCACCAAGAGGGGTTTGGGAGCTTTGGGAAAGGATTGATGCAGAATGGGGCAAGATAGAGGTTGAGGAATGTCAAAGATTGATAGAAAGCATGCCTAGAAGACTAGAGGTAGTGATAAAAGCAAAGGGAGGGCATACAAAGTACTAAAATTGTAGAATAGAAATGTTGCTCAAATAAGTGTCCCAATGACATGTCATTTTAATATGGGTATATCTCAGTGCCATGGCAACCAAATCACATGACTAAGGGCTCATATTCAGGGCAGGGATTAGGGCTATTGATGGCCCTGCAAGGGTTAGAGCTAACACATTTTGGTTCACTTGCAAATGTCAAGTCTCTCCCAAATGGCCCAACATTGGGACACTTATTTGAGCCACTGTACATACCACGATGTAGCTGTCAGATCTGTAGAACAAAGCGATGGGCAGGTTATCTCTTTGTCCACTTCTCTTAAAATCGAGATTGAATGACTGGTTTGCGGTCGGAATGAATATGCATGTGTCTCGAATGTGAGCGAGTTACGTTAGTCCAGCGTCGAAGATATGCTAATCTTGTGTCGCACTAGCCACCAGAGTCAGAAGAAACGCGCTGGCTAGGGGAGTTGACAGATAGTGGACATTGGGCACTCATTCGTTATTGCGAACTCGAGGGGCTACGGGATCTTGACGAATCTATCAGACACTTCGAACATGCTCGGGACGTGTGTCCACTGGACCACGCAAGTTGCGCCACTGTCCTATTCAATTTAGCCACCACTAAATTGATCTACTGCTGAGTGAACAACTTATCCCCCAATCTTGACATGCCGATTGATTTGTATTGGGCTGTGCTCCATCTCCGCCCTCCCAGTCACCCGGATCATGCACTTACGTTACTCAGTCTTGGAATATCTCTTGTGGCTCACTTCTAGAGACAAACTAATGAAGTGGACGGGGAAGAGGGTAGAACTCTCCTCTCCCAAGTAATGGATGTTGCCCCGGCGGATAGCTATGCATACCATGCAGTGGTCCTTGCACTCGGCAGCATCCAGGAGCTCCAGTTGGTCCTCCGGACGGAGGGCCTTCAAGGCACCAAAGATGACCTGAAGGACGACAGAAAGGTGGAAAGGCTAGATGCTGCCTTGCAATGGATATTTTATCCCGATTCCTTGAGGCCTGCTTTGCTTGACCATATTGGCGTCCTGTTCTGTGTCCTGTTCGAGCAGCTTGGTAACCTCGCCGATGGCAAGAAAGCTATATCGATGATGGAGGTTGTAGTACAGTCCACCTCTGACAACCATCCTGACAAGCCTTCATGGTTGGGCAGCTTGGCTCATTCATTTTGCACTCGCTACAAGCACTTCGGAGCCGTCGTTAATCTGGAAAGGTCGATTTCATTGCTGGAAGATGCGGTGCAGTACACACCTGATGGCCACACAGACAAACCTTTATTGCTATACAACCTCAGCGAGTCGTTGATCACTCTTTAGAGACACCAACAACCTACAAAGTTCGGTATTGGTGTTCGAGGACGCGGTGCACTCCATCCCTAATGGTCATCCAGACAAAATTTCACAGCTAAGTGACCTCGCCTACTCTTTGTCTGGGCGTTATATGCACTTTGGGGATGTCAGCGAGCTGGAGAAGTCAATTTTGATGAGAGAGGATTTGGTGAAAGTCACACCTGATGGCCACCCAGACAAGCCTTTGCAGCTAAACAATCTCGGCAACTTGTTATTCACTCACTGTAAACGTTTTGGAGCCATTGTCAATCTGGAGAAGTTGATATCAATGAGAGAGGGTGCAGTACGACTCACACCTGATGGTCATCCAGACCGGCCTTTATGGCTTAACAACCTCAGCGACTTGTTGTCCACTCGCTATGAGTGTTTCAGAGACATTGTTGACCTGGACAGGTCAATATTGACGAGAGAGGATGCAGTACAACTCATACCTGATAGCCATCCAGACCAGCCTTTATGGCTTAACAACCTCGGCGACTCGTTGTCCATTTGCTATGAGCATTCTGGAGATGTTGTTGACCTGGAGAAGTTGATATCGATAAGAGAGAATGCAGTACAACTCACACCTGATGGTCATCCAGACTGGTCTTTATGGCTAAACAACCTCGCCACTCATTGTTTGCTCGCTATCAGTGTTTCGGAGACGTCAACGACCTGGAGAAGTCAATATTGATGTTCCAGGATGCAGTACGATTCACACCTGATGGCCACACAGACAAACCTTTATCACTATACAATCTTGGCAACTCATTTCTCTCTCGCTATCAGCGTTTCAGAGATGTCAATGACCTGAAAAAGTTGATATCGATGTTCAAGGATGCAGTGCACTTCACCCCTCAAGGTCATCCAGACAAACCTTTACGGCTGAGCAATCTCACCTACTATTTGTCTGAGCATTATACACACTTTGGAGACATTGTTGATCTGGAGAAGTGGATTCCAATGAGAGAGGGTGTGGTGAAAATCAGCCTGTATGGCTGAACAACTTCGGCAACTCATTCTCCACTCGCCATCGGTGTTTCAGAGACACCATTGACCTGGAGAAGTCAATATCAATGCTCAAGGATGCAATATGATTCACACCTGATGGCCATCCAGACCAGTCTTTGTGGCTTAACAACCTTAGCAACTTGCTGTCCACTTGCTATCAGCATTTCAGAGATGCCATTGACCTGGAGAAGTCAATACCAATGTTCAAGGATGCAGTACAATTCACACCTGATGGCCATCCAGACAAGCGTTCATGCATGTACTTCCTCGCTCTTTCATTGTTGGACCGCTTTGAACGCTCCAGTGACCTTGCAAGTTCTGACCTTTCTCAAGCCATCTCCCATTCATCCCACACAGCTCACTCCCCCATAAGCCAATATTCCAGTTGTTTTCGAGCATCTCAATTTTGGATACAGTGTCTTCGCCTTCTCTAATATGACTCCCATTCTTTTCTGGATGCATACACAGTTGTTGTTGACCTTCTTCCGCAATTAGCTTGGATAAGGCCCCGAATGGACTGTGAAATGTCAAACAGAAACTTTTCATTTCACATCATGTGCACCTGGAACTCCTACCTGGCAATGCCTGGATTGCCTGAGGAGAGTGGCGGCACATATCCTCTCTGTAGTTCATGTCTGACAACTCATCGTCTGGTCGTTCCTTGCACTCCCAAGGTCCCATTGTAAACCCACTTGAGACTGCAGGCACTCCTAGTCAGAAAATTCGCAAGAAGGCAGCTAAATGGACAGATGAGGAGACTGCCGCACTACTGAATTTCCTCGCCCAGGAGCTCCCCAAGGCAGGAGATGGTGGTACCTTCAAGAAGCAGACATGGACAGCTGCCGCATCATTCTTAGCAACAGACTTCCAGGAATTCAAAGGGGGTGCAAAAGACACTGAGAAGTGTGAGTGTAGATTTGCACTGGTGAGTTTTTTTTTTGTTATTGTATCGATCCATCGCTGATTATCTACCAGATGAAAAAGCAGTATGCAGCTGTTGTCACACTCAAGAATGCCTCAGGTTTTACGTACAGCAATGAAGACGGTGCAAATATCTTACTTGAACAAAGTGACATATGGAATAGATATGTCAAGGTATGTATTATTTGAATCTGGATAAAATGACTCACTAACATGGCTTCATAGTCTCACCCACATGCAAAGCCCTTTAAAAACAAAGGATTCATACATTTTGATCTCGTCGCCCCACTGATCCCTGACAAAGCTAAGGGATCCTATGTGTATCGTCCCACAGTGCAGAGCGAGTATCCGACTCTCGGAGACAACACCTCCCACACTCCTTTGGATGATATCAGCAGCAGCTCGCATGCTGGTCCCCCCTCAGCAGCTGGTGCTGCCAACTCACAGATCCAGCCCGCTCTCGGCCTCAGCCTGGACCAGCTGCCCAGTCTCAACCTACATCGGCTCACTGCCGCCGCTGAAGAGATTTCCTGCGCCAGTACACAGCTGGGTATCTCCCAGGGTCCTCTGAACACAGTATCAAACAACAACATGAACAGGATGCCACCTCCTGGTGGCCCCATCCCATCTCGCTTTTCCCCCTCTATAATTACTGATTGCACAGGTGCTCCGAATGCAATGCTTCAGTCCAGCTTCCTCTTACCATCCCCAGTGCCCTCCGCCTCCTCTCCAGGCATCAGTCTTATTGGGAAAAGGAAATCAGCCTCGTCGGCTGCTTCGGAGTTCGGTTCACGCAAGCGATCCCGCCCGCTATCAGTAACGGCACAAGCACAGCAGCAAGGTGGATCTGCCATGCAAGAAATGACAGCCATAGTCAAAGATCTCGTCAGTATGATGGGACCGTCATCCAACCCTCTCAACGAGGCGATGAAGATTATCCGTGGGCACTGGGAACTCATGACAGCGCAGCGACTGGACATCAGTGACTGTCTTGCTGAGTCACAGAACAGTAATCAATCTGTGGTATTTGTTGGGTTGGATGAGGAAGATAGGAAGGTGTGGCTACAACATAGGATATCTAAGATCACTGCAGATTGTGAGGGCTGGGAACATTCCTAATTCATCGTTTTTTAATCCATTGTACTACATCACTGTACCATATGTGTATGTTCCTCCAATCTGGCACAATACATTCTTTTTGTGCTCAAACCAAGGGATCGATTCATAGTCACAGTGTGATACATCCAATATACTACAGTCCACGACGCAACAACTCTTGTTAATAGTCCTCCCACATTTCCTGTGCAATCCTGTCATGCTGTGTATCTGCTCACCTCCGTTCAACCATGTCTGCAGGTCCATCTCCGAGAACACCACCGTCCTTGTCTTCAACGAGGTGGTCAATACCAGTGAGTTCTGGATCAAAAAAATCATCAGGGTCATGCCGATGAATGAAGTTGTGTAGTGTGCAAAGTGTGACAGGAACGCGGGCCTGAATGGACATGTCATACTCGGGGGGGATCTGGAGGATGCGAAAGTGACACTTTAAAACGCCAAAAATGCGCTCAATGATGTTCCGGGGTGCAGCATGTCGTAGATTGAACAACTCTTCTCGGTTGCATGGTCTTTTACGACTGATGAGGTATGTATGTAGTATGGAGGTTTAAAATATATACTGTACCTTAGATTGGCCTGACGCCATTCTTTCAGATGGTACCGAACACCCCGATATGGTACAAGGAGTGCGTCTGATGTTCCAAAGCCAGCATCAGCGAGGAGGTACTTGCTGCATGGGATTTGCAAGTCATGGGTATGGGCGTCATTCCATAGTGGTCGCATCGGCAGTCGAGCCATCCCAACCGGTGAGAGCATATGTAAAAAAGAAGTCGAAGTCACAAACAAATAGACAGTTTTGAGAGAGGTATCCTTTTTGGTTGCACATGTATGGATGGTCATTGAGAGCGGTGAAGGCATGGACGTGCGTGCCATCAACAGCGCTGATACAGTCACGAAAGAAATGGAAATGTTGATTGTCCATGATGATGGTATCGAAGTACAAAGGTACCTTGATGGCACAGGGACAAGAGGGATGTGTTAGTGAGAGAGACTCACTATAGCTGTGTGGATAGTAATCAGGTATGTGGTGACACTTGAGTGGTAGGATAGGTCTCTGAGGAGTCTCAGGTCTCAAGTGGAACAATGGGTAGAAGAATTGTGTCTGTTAAATACTACTGGCAGTAAGGCCAGGGTTTATATAGAAGTACAGTGTTTGTACTTGTGGTGGTAAATGTCCCATAAGGGGACATCTCATAGAATACTACAGAATATCATGGAATGATATGTAATACATGAGTCATGCTATATAAGCAATATGAGTCATGATCAGTAAGCGATTGGTCAGTCATCCAATAGCGTTACTAGCTCTTATCTATGATGTCAGAATGACATCATGCTATCGTAATATGAATAGCATAAGCGGTACAGGCCACGGACCTTATAAGTATGGCGTAACAAAAGTCTAGACAGACCTAGATTCTAGGATGTGAAATTGAAAAATTAAACATAGAAACCTAGAATCTCAACAGATGGGTGATGTCGGAGTATGTTGTGTTGGAAGTTGGACCTGGGAGGTATAGAAGGGAGGGGTGGAAAAAGAAAATAGCACGCGTTGGAAGTATCTAGCAAATAATGAGTAACAGCTGTAAAGTTGTTGATATGTATACTCACCTTGTGATTGTATCTGTCGAGTGTTGAAATCTCTCAGCAACACGTCGGGATGGTAGGCCAGTTATACAAGTGTATAAAAATATTCCTAGCTGCTCTTCAATGGATATGCCATTTCGTGATGTGGTACACCCATGGTGCATCATCACCCTCACCAACTGGTCGAATACGTCATGTCCAATGCCAAGGCAAGTTTGAATCTGATCAGGATGTCCATTGAGAAGCTCAATCATCCATCCTTCTCCAGTTAAAACCGATGTATGGTATGGGATCAGAGCTGTAGGCCTGAGTAACAGGTTGTAATAGTACAACATCTGGCTCGCAATGATTGCTATCAAAGTGATTAGACGGCATCGGCAATGCTCTTGAATCTTTTGCACTTCCAAGTCCATGATGATGTAGGTTATACAGTATATTAGATATGTGGCTGCTTACAATCTGGGCATTGCCGGGAAGGAGTTCCAGGTGCACGTGATGCGAAATGAAAAGTTTCTGTTTGACATTTCGCAGTCCATTCAGGGCCTACAGGCTTCTCACTTCATGATCGTTACCATCAACTTCTCCAGGCTGCAGATCAAGTGTGTGATGCTGCTGCTACTGCTCTTGAAGCCAAGCGGCCTGAACTCGCTGTCGAATGGCTTGAGCAAGGTCGCTCTCTCGTGTGGAGCCAGTTCTCACAACTTCACACCCCCACAGACGACATCCATACTGTATATCCAGAGCTCACTGCCCAGTATGAGCATGTGTCCCATCAGCTTGAGCATGCCAGTGTCCAGAACAGAGTTGCAGTCAATGATCTCATAAATCAATCAAATACGATAGGCAAATCGTTGGAGAACCAGGCCCAACAATTCCAGACACTCACTGTCTTGCGAGAGACGCTCCTTGCAAAAATACGTGCCCTACCTGGCTTCAAGCGCTTCCTTCTCCCGAAGATGATCCATCAACTTTCCGCTTTAGCACACTCGGGGCCTGTCGTTGTTCTCAATGTGAGTGAACACCGATGTGATGCATTGGTCGTCAAACCAGGCTCAGAACATGTTGTCCATATCCCGCTTTCAAACACCAGCTACAATGAAGTTACAGGCATGCAGCAATAGCTGAGCAAGTTGCTCAGACTCAATGGCCATGTCATTTCCGAGCCATGCAATGACACCGAGCGAGGCGCAGGACTTCACCATATGGGTCCTGATGACGTGTTCAAGACTATTTTATCATATCTATGGGAGAAGGTCATCAGCCCAATTCTAGACGTCCTCACTTTCTCGGTATGTGTGCTCCAATTCAATGCCAATTTTTGTGTTAATTGAAGAATAACCACAGACGTCGGACCCTAAGCTCCCTCGCATCTTCTGGTGCCTGACCGGGCCATTTACATTTATCCCTATCCATGAGGCAGGTATTTATGATAGAGACAATCTGGGCCCCAAACTCTCAGACTTTGTTATCTCGTCCTATGTACATCCATACGATGGGTGCAGTCAAGTTGCCACCCCACCAAGACATGGAGGGGACTTCACATAACATTCACCTGCTAGCTGTCCGTCAACCGAGCACAGATGGGCAGGTTCACCTCACCGGCGTGCCTACGGAGATGAAGGTCATTGGAGAGCTGTCGTCTCCGTCGCCATTCGTTGGTTTCGAGGAAGTGGATGGAATTGTTGAGGATGTGTTGGCAAAGATGAGGGAGATGGACTGGGTCCATTTTGCATGTCACGCTGCGCAAGACCGCACGAATCCATTCGACAGTGGTCTCCTACTTGCTGACGGCAATCGTCTGAAGCTTTCCAACATCATTCAATTGTCACGGCCTCATGGGGGACTCGCCTTCCTCTCTGCATGCCAAACTGCCACAGGAGATGAGCAGCTGTCAGAAGATGTTATCTGTTACGATGCTACCACACCGTAGGTCTAAGACCAAGGTAAAGCGTACTAAGATACTAGTAGGAGGCACTCAGAAGTAGCCTGGAGACTTAGGAAGATCCGAGGTATGCCAGAAGATACGCGGTATATTGCGTAGAACTAGCTGGGGGGCTAGTACTATGCCAGAGGGTTTATATATGAGTACATAGGACGCACAGACCAAGCTGTGAGTCACGATAGCAGTAACTAGGCGTACTACGAGGCCCAAGTATCCTATAAAGGGATAACTTAGGAAACCGGTAGGTACGATGAAACGTGAGGTGAAACGTGATGGGTAAGGGAAGGGCAGTGCGGTTTCGTGAGTGATGGACAACGGAAGGAACCGTAGGTATTATACAAGTAAGGGGACTCGACGTATCAGAGTAGCATTGGAGACGGAGAACGTGGTAGGTGGAGGGGAAGGGAGAATGGAGAGGTATGGATAAACATAAGGCTGTATGTAGGGGTAGGTTGGGTTGTAACATTATCCATATTGCAGCAGGAATGCTTCTTGCAGGGTATAGGGGTGCCATCGCAACGATGTGGATGATCATGGATAGTGATGCGCCGAGGATCACAGCAGATGTTTACAAAAGCCTCTTTCACGATGGCAAGGTTCCAGACAGTGGGCAGGCTGCTGAGGCGTTGCATCACATGATCAAGTGTCTTTGTGAGTCCGGCGTATCGTTCCTATCCTGGGTACCATTCATCCATGTGGGTATATGAAACTTTGAAATGCTATTTGATGGATGGGCAAAGAACACATACGATGTTTAGTTCAGTGAACACTCGTGGACATTCCACCATCCTGACTTCCACGTTGACAGACACGACGCCCTCGAAAACATCAAATGCAAAGTATTCGTCACTCAAAAATCCACGTCAAACAATGTCCCCTCGTCCTCTATCCACTCCGCCTCTGCTGGCTCACCAGGTCCAGCAAATGCCAGTGAAGTCGAGTCCTTGCACACTCAGACCACCACCCTCACTTCCCATACCAATGTCCTCCAGAACCAGACCACCGCCCTACAATCCCAAACAAATACCCTCCAGTCCCAAACTGTGTCCCTTCAACGCTGTTACAACCCAACCCACCCCTCTCACCATGTACAACCCCTTATTCCCGTCTACCTCTCCCTTCATTCTTTCCCTAGTTCCGTGTCCACAATCTCCATCTCCTACGTCACTCTGATTCATTACACTTCATTACTTGTACCATTCTATTGGTTCCTTTCTATCCGTTGTCCATGGAACCGCACTGCCCTTCCCAATTTCCCTCCACGTTTCACCTTTGTGTTTCACTGTACTTACCGGTTTCCTTGACTATCCCTTATGGGATACTCTGGCCTCATAGTACGTCTAGTTACTGATACTCCTGCACACAGCACGGTCTGTGCACAGTCCTGTAAACATATATAAACCCCTTGTTGTAGTGCTAGCCCCTCAGCTAGTTCTACGCAATTACAGCGTATCTTCTGGCGTATCCTTTCTCATAAGTCTCCTGGCTACTGTAAGTGCCAGCTACTAGTTCCTTCGACACTTCACCTGCGGTCCAGAACCTATGGTGCTGTAAGTGTCGTAACAAAAGAACTAGCTCATACTACCGTCACAACTGCTATTTAGCCTTTGCCCAACATTTCCAACCTTCAGGACATCCTTGCAGACCCAAACCTCTCAGCCGAGGATTGGGCTTACTACCAACACCAATTACAACAAGAAAGGGCCGCTGCCACCATCAGGCAGAACAAGTTCGTTCAACACCAATGCGCTCAATGGCAACTCAAACTAAGCCAACCTTATAATACCGACTCTCCTACTCCAACCCCCAGTCGCTCAAGTTTCAATCCTGTTCAACGACAACCAAGAGATCGCTCTCCTCTTGCCGACGTACATCTACCAGGACCTGACTCGGAACCCGAGAACAAAGAAGAAGACTACGACTCTGATGAATCAGACAACATGGGAAAGGAAGCACTTCCGAAGGATTTCACTGGCAAAGTAGAGGATGTCAATTGGTGGCTCAATGCCATAAGAGCCTATAAGAATATCAAAGGAGATAAAATGACAGAACATGAAGCCGTCACTATCGCCCTAGCTTGCATAGGAGAAGGACAGGGAAGGGTGTTCGCCGAAGGATATTACACCAAACTGGCTGCAAAACCCGACTATAAAAATGGTCAATGTTTGAGGAGGAGTTTAAAAGTGCCTTCACCTCGAGAGACGAAGTAGAGAATGCCTGACAACAACTAAAGTCCATTAAAATGGACAAAGCCACAGCCACAGCGCTCAAAAATTACAACACCAGGTTCACCTTAATGGTCAGTCTCTCAGGAATGACCGAAGAAGAAAATGGTCCTGTCCTCCGTGATTACTATAATCTGCTGGCCTACCCTTCGAGTTGGCCTCAGATCTTCTACGAGGTCCCGAGCCAAAAACTCTCAAAGAATGGCAAACCAACGCCAGTTGACAAGTCCAGAACCACGAACGCCTTCGAGATCTCAAACAAGGAACCTTTCAAACCACTTGAAGGGACCCCAATGCTATGGACGTAGACCGTATCCATCTATCCAGCCCAGAACGAGCGCGCCACAACAGAGCAAAGCGATGCTACATCTGCCACAAAGTCGGGTGCATGAGTCGAAAACATCCTGGACATCCCCAATATCAATCACAAAATTCCTCATCTCCATCTTCTCCACCTCTTCGTCCTGCTTGTAATCCCAAACGAGTCCGAACTGTCCAAACAATCCAGAATCAAACCCCCGATGAACTGGACTCCTATATCTCCGGGTTATCAAAGTCTACCAAACGTGAAGAAATTCTCCAGACACTCAAGATGAGCTATGATGATGCTGCTGAAGAACCCCAGGCAACTGAAGAAGTTGAACAGGTCCGTCAGATACAAACAATGGATTTTTGAATAGAAGACTTGTGACAACATCAAGCTCTCCTACCCTACCCACTGAAATAGCACCCCATGAAGAGAAATCAATATTTGTTCCCCTTTCTCTTTCCTGTGTGGGAGGTCAAAACATTGTATCAATCCCAGCCCTGATTGACTGTGGGGCAACTGCCTGCTATATCAATTACGCCTTTGCCAAAAGACATCACCTTCAACTCATTCCCTTATCCCGACCTCGCCAAGCCTATAACGCTGACAGAACTGAAAATCGGATGGAAGAAATCTGGTACAAAGTTAAACTCCACATATGGGTGGATAATGATGAAGAAGATCGCGACTTCCTCGTCCTTTCTAGTGGGAAACATCAGAATATCATTCTCAGAATGTCGTGGCTAGCGGAACAAAACTCCATCATTGACTGGACCAGTCGAAAGGTCACCGTTTCACCCCAGACAGCTCCACGAAAATGAAATGGTCTGGATACCCTTGGCCAACAGTATCTCCTGCGGTATCTCAGAAACAACATTGATGTCAAACTCGCTAAACTCTGGATCAAGAAGTGTGACAAATTCCCTGAGCAAGTCCAAAAGGTTATACTATCTACAACCTTAGCACAAGAAGCCACACGTCTACAAACCGAAATACCAGAGAAGTACAAGCAATTCTCTGATGTTTTTACTGAGGAAGAAACACAGAATTACCCCCTCCACGGTCGTTTGACCACGAAATCCGTCTACTTCCTAGTTTTGTGCCTAAAGGCGCATCAAATTATTCTCTTAATCCTGAAGAACTCGCCGCTTGCAAGAAATTTGTGAAAGAAAACCTCGCCAATGGCAAAATCCAACCATCCAAATCTCCTCAAGCTGCACCTTTCTTTTTCGTATAAAGGAAAGATGGGAAGCTTTGCCCTTGCCAGGACTATCAATACATCAACAGCCATATGGTGAAGAATTCTTACCCCCTTCCCCGGATTAACAACCTCCTTGACAAACTAAAGGAATCGTCCATCTACACCAAACTGGATGTCCGATGGGGCTATAATAACATCCAGATCAAGCCTGAAGATTGGTGGAAAGCTGCCTTTGTCACCCCCTTTGGACTTTACGAACCTACAGTCATGTTCTTCTGGCTCTGCAACTCTCCAGCCACTTTTGAAGCCTACATAGACGATGCCTTCGCCGATTTTATCGCTGAAGGATGGCTCGTCATCTATATGGATGATGTTCTCATTCACTCCTCCGATGACACCACCCACCATGAGCGGACTCTCAAAGTACTCCAACGTTTTCGCGAACAACACCTTTATCTCAAACCTGAGAAATGCCACTTTGACCTCGCCGAAGTCAAATATCTCAGACTCATTGTACAGTGGCTCAAAAAACTGTCCCAATGTTTGCATGTTTTTCACTAAACACAATGGTCCTCAATAGCCCCTAACCCTTACCCTAAACCATCAGTGGATGAAATGATGTACCTGCTCCTGGCTCTCTATTGATCTAAGATTCAAAGGATTCCATGGAAGTGTGATGGAATGGCAGCCATTCCAATGTGACAACTCATTGGGACAGTTTTTTGACTTTGTACAAGATAGGGTATTTAGTACTTGGTATGACCTCCCTTGGCCTTGATAACTGCCTGAATCCTTCTAGGCATGCTTTCTATCCATTTCTGACACTCTTCCACAGAATTCTTCCCCCACTCCACCACCACTCTATCCCATAATTGATGAACCCCTGTAGGAGCCCTGTCATACCCTGAGAGACATCTTTTGAGGTGATTCCAAGTGTGTTTAATGGGGTTGAGGTCTGGGGACTG
>JBBPNY010000448.1:0-18374 GCA_038091165.1 Rubroboletus pulcherrimus
CTGGAAAAACTAAATGCAACTGGCACTGCATAGAGGACATGTTTGGTGCCGACGATGAGGATTGGGCCATATATCGCAAGATTGTAATGCACTTCAGTCGAGTTTTCATCCCTGCGTGAGCTTACACGATCCCTTATTCTAGAACACGGCAGCTCCGTCTTCGGATGAAGAAGACGATTACAACCAACTTCAGATCATCGAGAGCAAGCTACTACAACATGACCCCACGTTCACTGCCCAGCACACGCATGCTTCATTGTCTTCCCAGCGGTCCGCGCTGTTGTCAGCGTTCAGACCTCAGTACGGGGAAGGGGACATCGCGGGAAACAGCCGGATACACCTGAACACGGAACGATGGCGCGTCTGCGAGACGTATTTCTCGCCTGGGATGGCGGGCGTAGACTCGGCGGGCGTAGGGGAAGTTTTACAAAGCGTCCTCGCGCGGTTCACGGAGGCTGAGAAAGCGAGACTCGTCAAGGTTCGGCGGTTGAGTTTTTTTTTTGCGAGAGTTCGGTTGCTGAAGGAATCTGGGGTTCTAGAACGTGTTCATCACGGGCGGTTCGTCGCAATTTCCTGGTCTCCGCGAACGAATCCATGCGACGCTCAGGCCGATATTACCGCCTGAGATGCACCTGGGCGAAGTGGTACGCGCTGCAGATCCGATGTTGGATGCGTGGCGAGGTATGGCTGCGTTTGCGAACACAGATGCGTTCAAGCAGGTCGGCGTGACGAAAGAAGAGTATGATGAATGGGGTGGGGAACGGATTAAGCGGTGGTGGGGAGGGAATTGGAATTTCACCGTGTAAAAAAACCGTGAAAAGGATTTTGGTCGGGGGTTTGGATGTATGTATCTGTAGGAACAGAACAGCACGAACCAGTCAAACGTGTTGTGTTTGAGAAATGGACGAAGCAAGTTTCGAGGCTTAAGAAGTTGGAACTTGCGCCGCGATCTGTGATTGGCTGGACCATATTGTGGCAATGCTATACGAGAAACCGTATCCGTCCTGCTACCCCACCAAGTAGTATGCTGAGCACTGGGATTGTCCTGTGCCATCACGGGTTGGGCTCGGTGGAGACTTACATCAGTTCAAAACCGCGTCGATGGTCACGTTGAAGCATGGCAGGAGAATCGACAGCAGACCAGACTTGGTCGAATGAACGTTATTAGTACACCGATGCCTACTACACACGATCAATTGGACATAAGAACCAAGGTCCAAGTTACTCTCTGGTGAGTCTGTCCAAGGCATACCTTGACAAGTAACATGGGGTGAAAAGTAGCAATATTACAAGGTGTGTATAGGGAAAGGGTAAACCACTAACATGAACGATGAACGCGGGGGATTCCCACACGTGTACCAAAGATCAACGTCGGTTGGCGAGGTGTGTACATGAATTACAGAATTCATGAACAGCAGCCACTGGTAGTCTGTGCTGCGGGCTGGTTGACCTTTACAGATCCGTCTATATTTCCGAGACCACCCGAGGATCCGGCGGCGTCTGCTTGAGAGTCTATGAGGCGGGTCTTGCAATCTCTGTAAAGTATGTGTTCAACGGGGGATCTCGTCAAAGTCTCGGGCAGGAGTTGTGACTGACCGAGCAAGAGTGAAGAAAGCCTCTTCGACACCTTCATTTACTTTGGCCGACGTCTCCATGAACCTGATGCCAAGCTCGTTGGCAAGCTCTCGTCCTTGGTCCTCGGTGACGGCACGTTTGTCTGTCCAATCGGATTTGTTACCAACGAGAATCTTGTTCACACCCTCGGAAGCATGTTGTTCGATGTTGGCGTGCCACGTGCGGATATCTGGATAAAGTTGGCTGGGTTGGGGAAACCGCCACAGTAGCGAAGGCAGGTGCTCACTATTGAATGACCGCTCGTCGGTGACATCATACACGAGCAAAATACCCATTGCTCCGCGGTAATAAGCGGTGGTGATCGTTCTAAATCGTTCCTGTCCAGCAGTGTCCCACTACGCGATGGAGCCGGGGGATGTGAATGGAATCTCGTGAGAGAGGAGCGTACGTACGATTTGCAGCTTGATACGTTTTCCATCTAGTTCAATGGTACGGATCTTGAAGTCGATACCGATGGTGGTGATGAACGAGGGCGTCCATGCATCGTCGCAGAAACGGAGGAGCAGACACGACTTTCCGACACCTAGAACACGGTTTGGTCAAGACCGCAAATGTGTAAGCAGTTCCAGAAGCACCTGAGTCTCCGATCAAGAGAAGCTGGCGAGAGTGAGTAAATTGAGGGTACAGCGAGGCTAAAAGGGAGAAACTACCTTGATGAGGAAATCATAGTGTGGGGGCGGCATTCTGGGGCAAATGGTGCGGTATGAGACATGAGCGATAGCGAAGACAAGGTTTACTTACGGTCAGATGTGTATACAACGAAGAGCGAGCTGTGTGCTGGGGGAGGGAACGTTGAACGAGGTGTCTTGAGGCGTCCCAAGTGCGTCCCGAAGTTGCAGTGAGCTAGGGCTGGCGTTGTTCCGACCACATGTTCGGTCTCCGCAGCGATTAGGTAATCAATACGATTGCCCCATGACAGGTCTTCTCTACAGCAACAGTCCGCATTGCAGAGAACTCGTGCACACAAGGACCCACCTTAGGCTCGCGTTTGGAAGTTTCCAGTCGCCGCGGTCTCACAGGACCCTTTGCTAAGAGCAATCAATCAAAAACTCTTATCGAACAAATCAGCACCAGTGCGGCTTCTCGCCAGAAGCTTATCAGTACGACACCAGTGCCTTGCGGCTCTTTTCTAGCCCATAAAAAGGGGGGACGTTGAGCCAGCAGCCCTTTTGCGCCTACAAGTTCTCTCTCGTCGTATCTGCTGTGGGATGATACGTGGACAGCCTAAAATGACTGTACTCGATATGCAGACTTTCGCTGCGAGCGTTCTTGCTGACAGCGAGGGCCTCACTGCAGCTTTGACGATGCTCGAGTCCTGTTTAGCAGGACCAGACATAGCTCTGGACCTGATAGTTCAGGACTTGTGTTCTGTCCCCAATCTTTTCGAGTTCATCCTCTCTTGTGGGTTTCTCGTGCTCATTGTCCAGACACTCCTAGTATCTGACATTCGTCTAGCCATGCCAAACGCGGAAGGGCTCAGGCTGGTCAACAGAATCCTGGACACCTACCCGACCGATCCCGCACTCGTCGGCGCTTCATTTCCAAGTATTCTCCTTCGAAGGCTGTCATCTGTCATATTTTCTTTACCTCCTGACCTTTTCCCCTCTGACACCATTCATCATATTGGGCGGCATAAAGTTTATGTAGAGGACGCGTTACCAGTCCTCAATTTGTCATGCTTTACTGATTTTTCGACCTATATCACCACCAACGCAACCCCCACAAGCACTTTAGAGGATCCAGAGTACGACGATGAAGAGTACTCGGGGTTCTTTGTGCGTAACAAGAAACAGAAGAGTTCCAGGCGGAAGACTAAGAACAACGCTCCTCACGTTGACCCGAAGCCTTTTCGTAGGCTAGGAGCTAATGTTCCTTTAAACAACGCAAACGCATTACAAATGGCCCGCGAGATCACCGACAATCTCAAAACGATCTTGAAGGTGTGTCGAAGACTGCCTCGATTCCGAGTATGCCGCTTGACACATTCGTAGTTCTATCTTGAACTCCTCCTGGAGCCATTTCTCGCACAGCATTTGAAGGATGCATATGTCTCGACAGGTGATAATGTGGTCATTCATCCTTCTGCCCCACAGAAAACAAAGGTCATTGAAACTGTGGAGCCAAAGCCATCTGCGTATCCAAAGGTTCAACCTATGAAAGCTGCACTGTACTTTGAGAATGCGGATGGCTTTGGGGAATGGCGCATCATCATCGGCACTGATGCAACAAAGAAACTACGAGAGCTAGCCAACAGTGACAAAAAGAAATGCGCTATTGTCGTGAAAAAGATCAAGTGCGTTGCTTGCTGTCATTGTCGGGCGCACTGATCGCAACGTTGTGATAGGCAACTGTCGAATGGGCACTTTTCTGATGAAAATCAGAAAAGGCTCAATGGCTCCTATGGGATCCCGATATTCGAAGCAAAGATGCAACGGGATCTTCGGCTCGTTGTAGGTTTTCCCTTGCAGTGAAAGTGTACGGCTATTTATTTTACTCCCGGACAGTACCAAATTGACGTTGTCCCCGACCATGATGGGGAGGTGAGTTCGATCCGTACATATCTTGTAATCTTGGTTTGATAGACGTCTTCGCAGGTGGAACGACAAGGTATTATATTTTCGAGTATTTCGTTGTCTTTTTAGTATAGACCGATCATCCAGCCATCAAAATATATGGTATATACACGCATACCCAATTGAATCGCATTTGGGACGCCATGGGACAACATCTTGCCGGCAAAGGCAGGGAATACCGCCGGCGGTCAGCTCTCGTTTCGTCACTACACGAAAGATTGGAGTGCTCACTTCCTTGATATTTGCAACAGCTGCATATTCCGGAATCGTCCTGTGCATGCTGGTAGTGACACATATCTTCCTGCATGCTTCCCGCCTGAGTGTCTCCAAAATGACACCAAACCGGTACTGCTTGTTCTCTCCGACGAAGACATGGGGCAGGTGTGTTCGTACAATTTTATATTTCGCTCATTGTTTACACATTATGCAGTTACACTCCCTCCTTGTGTACGTAAATTCTTCCTT
Organism: Rubroboletus pulcherrimus; assembly: GCA_038091165.1. Lineage (NCBI taxonomy): Eukaryota > Fungi > Basidiomycota > Agaricomycetes > Boletales > Boletaceae > Rubroboletus > Rubroboletus pulcherrimus. Next base: position 4,674 of record JBBPNY010000448.1, read on the forward strand.
TTTTCGTACTAGCCAGAGACTGAGGTTCTAACAGCCTTGAGAAATATGTCACCTTCTCTCAAGTATGTCAACCACCCGTTGACTTTGGCGAAGTACTGATCATCTTTTGTAGGCCTTTTTGCATAGTGCGTATTTTTTTTTGCATACGATGATCATATGTCTATATGCCATAATAGGTTTGATTGTAAACCAGAATGTGCAGCATGTGTTTGAACTTACGTGCGTGATGTTTGCATTGACAAGTAGTCAGCATTGACCACCCATGCACAGCCCGCAGGAACGCAAGATTGTGGAATGTACAACTTCATGCTATGTTTTGGGGAGGAGTGGTACTGGGTACGATGGATCGGACACTCGCGTGAACAAGTCTGGCTCACTCATCTCTTAGTAAAACGACGACAATGCTCTTCAAGATGCTCGGAATTCAACGGGCATGGGAAATGCAAACGTCTGGGATGCCCAAGCCGCGTCAGATCTTTGTAACAAAATCTAGTGTCCTAGCGGAGAAAGTCGAAGAGTATTTCACGAAGCTACTCGAATCTTTGGCGTTAGCTGGGTATTCTCTCGAAGAACTTAAAAGGATGCAGGCTCGGAGCACAGAATCTGGGTCGGCTGGTGAAGGAGAAGACCGAGTTGATATTCCACAGAAGTACAGCGCATTAGAAGAGAACCACTTTCCATTGTTTGTGACCTTCGACAAGGTGATCCTTCATCTTGAACAGTGGTTCCAATAGCTCACTTCCCTGTCCCAGCTCGCGAGGATGATTGCCGCAGACGCTCTGAGCGGTGCTGACCCCGAAGTGCAACGTGTCGCAAAATTTTTCATCGACATCGACGAAATCGAAGGTCAAGATTCATTCGTGACATATGATGTCTTCGCCCGAACCTACTGGCCACGCTTGCCTCAGCCGTTGACAAAGGGCCTTGGTGTGTACTTATATTTCTCATATTAACGAGTTCAGCTCAATCAGTTGGTTGTGTCGTAGAACCTTGGCTCGTCTTCTCGGAATTTATGGGTACGTAGTCTCGATTTATGGTGGTTATAGAATTGCTCAGCTCTCTCGTAGGTATCATCAAGGGATCTGAGAAATCACTATCATGTCCTGATGGATTCCTTGACGAGGAAACATACTGTGGCCTTCCAACCCGCTCCAATCCTACATTCGCAAATCAAAGGCGAACGCTGTATATGATCTTCGAAGCATATTGCAAGCTTAAAAAGGAACGTCGTCACCATGATGTTGCCGACCGGACGCACGCAATACTGAGAACACTCCTGGGAGGTACCCCGCTAAAGGGCCAAAAGGTCGACTATCTGTATGTCTAAGTGCTCATTCGACGGAAAGGTTCTCTTTTTGCTGAATAGCACGTGATTCAGCTACATCGACGAAGCGCAAGATAATCTGCTCATCGATGCGCTCTGTATGTACCTCTACTTTACTGTACTTCAGAGTCTGACATTTGCTCTAGTGTTGAGGCTCATCTGTCGGAATCCCGAAGGACTTTTTTGGGCAGGTGACACTGCACAGACCATTTCGGCTGGAAGCTCCTTCAGGTTTGATGATCTGAAGGCCTTTTTGTATCGTATCGAAGTAAGAGTCACTGCAGTGCGGCAAAAACTCGTTGTCTAACTATCATTTCACAGCAAGACCACAGTACGCATTTGATACAGGATCGCTCAGTCACCGATCCTACTGCGTTCCAACTCGTTATCAATTACCGTTCTCATGGTGGTATTGTCAACTGTGCCCATAGTGTCATTGAACGCATTACGCGTTTTTGGCCTGATGCAATTGATAGTCTCCAACCAGAACATGGCATTGTTGACGGTTTGAAGCCAGTGTTTTTCCGAGGATGGGATCAAGACACTGTTCGATATGAACAATTTCTATTTGGTGAATCGTATGTCGACGTTCGTCTCCTGTCTTGTCCATCTTTGACGCTTCTCTTAAAGGGGGAGCCGTATCGAATTTGGGGCCCAGCAATGTAAGTCTGGTACATTGCTCGTTACCTACCGTGATCACATGATTTTCCCAAGGTATCCTCGTTCGAGATGACGAAGCGGTCGAAAAGCTGCGAAAGGAAGTCGGGGATATCGGTCTGATCATGTAAGACAACGAAGGCAGCAGTTTCTTCGTGGTGTTAATACACCATACCTCATTCCAGGACACTCTACGACAGCAAAGGTCTTGAATTCAATGACGTGAGCCCCACGCTATATTTCAGCACCTTGCAGAATTGATGTTGGATGCAGGTTCTCTTGTATAACTTCTTCGAGGATTCTGCCATGGATATCTCACGTTGGCGTGTACTATTGAACCATGCGGAAGGTGAAGTCGATGGTCAAGATTTGGCTCAAGTACATGCACCGTCTTTTGGAAGAGATGAAGGTCGGTTTGCCGGTGTATGCAGCGAGGTATGTGGAATTCGGGACATTTGTCAAGCTCCCTGACGTTACTCGCAGTTAAAATTGTTATATGTGGGCATCACCCGGGCTAGGAAGAACTTGTGGATCTTTGACAAATCTGACAAAAGTGAGCCCATGCGGGTGAGGAACAGTTCCCCATATTTCGCATTGACCGTCATTCACATCGCAACAGATGATCTGGACCTCACGCGATCAGGTCCAAAACTGTACACCTGGGACGGATGTTCCACACCTTGCCGTATCTTCAACCCCGGAGGAATGGGAATCATTCGGCCACGACCTGTTTAAGCACAAGAGGTACCCCCAGGCCATGCATTGTTTCGCCCGAGCCTCGCTACCGCGCATGGTGGCGATCTGTGAGGCTTTCCACCTTCGAGAAGTTGCTCGCGCCAAAGTCGATGTTGCGCCGAAAAAGGCTCAGCAAGACGCTTTCCTCGCTGCCGCAGTTGCCTTCATGGCGAGCGGGAACGATGCACCGTCGGGCAAGGATAAATTACTGTATTATCGTAACGCTGCGGACTGTTATGTGCGCGCCGGGGACGATCGGAAAGCAGCTAGTGGATATCTTTCCGCTCAAGAGTACGACCTCGCTGCGCGGCGTTTTAGGAAAGCTGAGCTTTTCGACGATACACTCGAAGTCCTTCACAAGCATTCTCGGAAGATTCCTTCAGAGTCTTCGGAGGAACTATACACTGTGTGTCGCTTGTTCTATTGCAGAAAGCATGATGACAACAGGTGCATGCTTCGTGATCTGCATATACCGCGCCACTTAGCTAACATATCTGAGCTAGACCACGTTTGCCACTGTTCCCATCTTTTGAAAAAGAACTGGAATTTTATGAGGACTACGATCTCGACTTTGCTCGGGCGACATTGTTGGAGTCTCACGGAAGATTTTCGGAAGCGGCTCAACTTCATTTGTCGGAGAACCGGCCACTCGCTGCAATCAGAGACTTCTTGAAGGAAAGGGGGTCACATGACGCAATTAAACAGGCCACCAAAATTCTCCTGGACGACCTGTGGCGTCGGTCTTCATTCGCTATCCCGTCGAAGGAAGTAGCGGCCGACGGAGATGTCAGTGAACTTTTGAAATTGGCCAGCGAACTGCCCCTAGATTTCGTGGATCCATTGGACCATGACGAAGTACGCCTCTTTAGGAAGACGTCTGGGATCACGCTTAATTCTCATTCATGAATTGCTCATAGATATCCATGTTTCGCGCCATCTCACAGGCGGACCTAGTTAGCCTCGGAAAGCTGTCGCACGTGTTTATCAGGGAAAAGAGGAACGCGGCAGCGTTACTCGCACTCGACCATCTCTTCAGTCGTTTGCCGGTACTCAAATCTTATACACTTCAAGAGATGTCACTCTTTTTGGAACAATTCCGGCAATACAGTCGCCTCCTCCACCAGGTCATCTCTCACTCTGATCCACTCGGCACCGACTCGATCAAGCGATTGTTCTGCATCAGAGAGATATCCAACACAGAGTACGGCCTGGAGCCTCACTCCTTCCTTCATAGTTCGGCTACTGGCGATCGCTATGGATCTATGTACCTTCAACCAGGCGTCGTAACCCTCAGCAAAAGAGACATGGCCACAGCGCTCCAGAAGTATTTGGCGGAGCACCTACGCGAACGAGTCACTAAAGAGAACGACTTGTGCTGTGATGCAGTGGTTTTCTCGCAGTGTTTGACATTCATTGTCTATGGCCAGTGCAATCGGCCTAACTGCCCCCAAGAACATGTCAAATCTGTGGATCTGGACTCTAAACGATACAATATTCGGATCGGCATTCATCTGCAACAAATCTGCATTCTTCAACTGATGTACACTGTAAATCCACACCTTGACAGGTTCAGCTGGTACGCGATGATCCGTCCTTATTTCGTAGGCGATCTACTTAGGACCGTCTAGTGTCCTGGACTGGCTCACTCACCTTTACGAGGCCTTCAACCCCCAATCTCATGTTCAAGGATCCACCGCTGATCTCAACCTATCTATGATACCCGGTGCATACGAAAGTTTAGGCGTCATGAAGCACTGGGTGCGGGATGCACTTTATGCGCTGCGTGCAGACTATGACCGCTCAGCATTTTTAACAAATGTGCTGAAGTTGACGAGCCTTATTTTCGCTTTTGATGAATCCAGTGCTCTCCAATGCATCAAACAAGCTTATTTCAATGCTCACCATGCTAGGATACCGGCATTCGTGTATCCAGATGGTCGCTACGTGCTCGAGGACATTGTCAGCCTTTTCGATGGCACCCAGCAAACCTGCATTTCGGCGGGCTTGTTATATTTAAGGTATGTGTGGTATCGGAATGCGCGATCATCTACTGCACTGAGCTTGTCCAGACACGTCCTAAAGTCTTCGCGGTTTGTGGATCTGTCCGTTCTCTGCGATTGTTTAGAAATGGTCGTCAGCAAGATCTCCATCTCATGGCGTCTTTCCTATGACCCTCCACTTGACGGCATTGTCCTTCCACGAGGCTGGCTCTCTTCGCGCCAGGATTTTTCCGCAAAGAAGGAAGTCAGGATTGCTCTGATTGTAGATGTGTTGGATCATGTGCGAGAATTGTTGATGTGCCTGCAGTCAGACACTGCCAACCGTAGGCAGCTCCATGTATCCGCACTTGAATCGAAACCTAACTCCGAGACTCGAAGGGACATTTACGCTGTCACATACCAAACTAACACCAATGCTCTGCAATGTGTTTACCTCCAGAATGTGGGCCTCCCTCTCGTTTTTTATAGTCTGACAATCGCTAACAACTTCCGATAGTTGCAGGGCACTCTGCTTTTGTGCGTCCATTAATTTATACGTGTATTGACGACTTTGATGCCAACAGCAATTCTTAGTAACTTACAACACCCGAAATCGTGATCTCAGGTACAAAGTCCAGAACATTTTCGATGCTCTGCGGACAGCTGAACCCGCGCAAAGAGCCCACCTTCTGTATCGAAAGTAAGTTGCCCCGTTCATTCGCCGATGTTTTCCAACTTCACACCGTTCCAGGTATGTGCAGGCACGCCGCGACGACTACTTGAAGGCCATGGTAGAATACGACGCCGATGCTAAAGTAGTCATCGAAGACCTAGTGCAGCTTCTCCACGCGCGGAGGGACCCAGTGCAACACCCACCGCTAAGATTGCCTCGGATCAAGCCTATTCATTTTACGAATCCCTCCGAAATCCCGTCTTTGTTGGCCTCCCACCTTGTAGTGGCTCGCTCGGACCTACGTGTTGATGCGCCGGCTTTCGTTCCCAGGGGTGATTACGTTTCTCAGATCGAAAGCGTTGAAGACGAGGAAAAGGTCCCGCCGGAGGAGCCCGAAGTCGAGCCGGTAGACGACGTTCATGAAGAGCCGCAAGAACTCGCACCAGTGCCGAATGAACCTGCGCTGATACACGAGCACGAGCCCACTGAAGAGGAGATCCGGGCAGCAAATAAGATTCAAGCCACCTATCACACGTACCGCAGCCACCGCGAAGCACAGACGCGTGCCATTGGAAGAGGATTGAAGGCACAAAGGAATACTATTTTTATTGCATGCCTAAGGAATGCACATGCCTTCGGCTGGGGGAGGACTCCATACCGCACTCTGTATCTCTGGGCATTGCCACGTCTCCTCGTGTGCCTTGACAAAGCGATCGCTATTGCTCACGAGTTGAAGACCAAGACAAAAAGTCTACTTTTGAAGGAGAGTCATGAGCGTCTCGAAGAACTGGGGAAGCAGACGAAGAGGATAAGGTGAGTCAAACGGTCGAGGAAGACAGTTCCTTTTTCAACTACGAGTTTCTTTAGCTCTCTACTCAAGGACGGCCACAAGTTACGCAAAATGATCGAGCCAAACGCAGCCATGCACCAAGCAAAAGACAAAGCTGCGATTAAACAGGCTGTTTTGGATGTCAATGATCTCGTTCATCAACTTCCCGCCCAGGCTCCAGAGATCCAAGAAGACCTTAATTTTGCTTATGAACTCGTGATGGTCGAGAAGCAGCAGGTTTCCAAGCCAGAGAAGCCGACATTGAATACGGAAGATGTATATTGAAAGAGGGTGCTCCTCATGTACTTTAATTCCTTGCGCGTGTCTTGTAGCAGTAGTACTTCTGAGCGTTTAGTGGCTATGTAACTCAAATTGATGTTCCCATTCCGGACTAGTAGTGCTACTACTACAGTCGTCGGCGCCGAGTGTTCTTTGTCCCGCACCTCCAACTTCCGTTTGTTTCATCATGTTTGCAATACGGAGGTTGCAAACGCAATCCGTCAGACTTGTTAGCACCACTGCCACCCTACAGACGGCTTCCTCAACAACGCCAGCCCCCGAAGACGCATCTCTCCAGAAACGACGAACCCGTCCGCTCAAGACACGTCGACCAAAAATCTCGCTCGAACAGCCGCGCCAATGGAAACGGCCTCTCGCATACGGGGTACTTCCCGCGTTTGATGAGGCTCTTAAGTTCATCAAGGCGGACTCAGAAACATTGAAAGTAGAGATGCAAGATGTTCAGGCTTCACTGAAGACCGTCAAGCAGGCACCCGAACTGGACCCAGGGGCAATTAGGCGGATGGAGGAAAAGCTGAGATATCTTGAAATTCAGAGCGAGATAAACTTCCCTGAGGTTCAGTGGAAGTGTGCAAACGGGATGGGTACGTGAACAGTTTTTCAGTCTGGGTTCTGATTACACGACACCTCTTTTAGCGGACATGTCAGAAGCGGTAGATAGGCACATTATCGAACAGCGCTGGAGGAAGGAGGGTGCACTGGACCTCTTAGTAGGTTTTCTGATACTGCTCCTACTGATTCGAACTCATTGGTTTTTTTAGATGGAACGCATTCACCAAATGCGTGTCATACCTGACGTAGTTCCCGATCTTCACCCGTCGTTTGACCTCCGCGTTTCCTTCCCAGAGCACCAAACGAAGGCGGCGTCGACAGCGCCGAAATACAAATTTGTGGAGCCAGGGATTTATCTGCTGCCGGAGCAGGTTAGCTTTCTTGCTGCTTCTAGAGTTTACCGCTTTTCTGAACAGAAACAAGACCATTGACCTACCCAAGCTCCACAAAGATGTATTCCACACGGACGAGCGTTTATACACCTTGATCATGGTGGACCCAGGTGACCGAATACAGGGATTTAATATCACCATTGGCTCACCAAGATATAGATATACCTGACGAGACAAGTAATGCGTACCAATCCTTCCTTCACTGGCTGCAGTACGTATCCCATATTTTCACGTTTATCCAACAGTCATGACTAGTCCCTCTCCAGACCCAACATCCCATTGTCAGCGACATCCTCTTCAGTCATTCCTAATACAAACTCCCACACTAAGTACATACCACCACACCCTCAAAAGGGTACACCGTATCATCGCTACACGGTTCTTCTACTCCCTCAGAAATCACACATCGATTTCCCGGTTGTAGAGACTGATCAACGCCTTGGATTTTCAGTAAGGGAGTTTATGGCTAAATACAATCTGGATGGTTCCACTGGTGGTGGCGCACATATGTGGAGGGGAGAATGGAATCCAGCTGTTTCAAGGATCTATCGCGATATTCTCAGTAAGTCCTGGCTCCTTACATCGAAGACCCGGATAATTAACACCATTCTCGCGCAGAGACGGGGGAGCCTATCTATGGCAAGCCACCAAAACCAGACAGGTATGCGAACGTCAGGGGCAAGAACCGGTATTTCATGTAGTGGAATGGGAGTGTTTGCATGCTCTGAGTTTGCTATTAGACAGTATGGTAATTCCATCGATTGTTTTGCCAGTTACTGGCATCTCTGAACATGTGGATTGGTGATGTCGGAGGATTGTGTGCATAAACAATGGCTCAATATTGTGAATAAGCTCTGCTGACGTAAGCCGCTCGGGTTTGGCAAGTTTCAACCGTTTAGCTCTTACTTCAGGCCCAAACTTCATTCCGAAATCATGTCCCACCTAAAGCAGGAGGCGTCTGGTCTCCGAGTGCCTCAGCCAGTTCAAGATATCATAGTGTATGACAGTGAAGTTTTGGAACCAGAGATTCCCCGTCCAGGAGGCCTCATGAGGAACGATACTGTAAGATATTTGACTTTCACCTGCTGGCACCCGCTCACAAAAGCTGTACAGCGACACACATTTCGCCAACCAGCTAAACCTATCGAGCCTCCAACTCCCCGCGGGTCTCTTCTCGGTCTAGATCGCCTGGCTAAAGAGAAGAGAGACCAGGCAGACGCAGAGAATGGACCCAGGAAGAAGCCAAGGTTACATGATGATGCCGTTTTCAAAGGTGTGCGTGATTCGATCGTATCACAGTACAGCAACTAATTTGTGCTGTTAGTTCCGAGTCTACCTCCCCCTCGGAGTGGTACATCTAGACAGAGAGGTCAAGAGACCCCTTCCAACCCAGGTGGCCTCTCTGAGATCGCTCGACAAAGACTAGAGGAGTACAGGAAGAACAGGGATAGACAAAAGGGTAAGCCATCTATTTATCTTCATGTGTCCTTCATTTATCGTACTCTTCAGAGGGTATTTCCGCAACGCGGGAACGCAAGGATGACGGACCAAAAGGTCTCGGGGATTTCCAGCGCCGACTGAACAGAGACAATAGAGGATGGGGAGGCCGCTCGGGAAGGGAGTGGGATTCGACACCGCGCAGTCAACGAGGGAGCCGTGACCGTGACCATGATGCACCTAGCGTCCGTGTGCCTAATGTTGGATGGGAGTCAACCCCGAGGCGAAGTCGGGACGGGGAGGGTTCAGGATGGGGAGGGGCCAAGAACAGAACATGGGATGCCCCAACGCCCAGGGTTCCACGAGGGGGGAGTCCGGAGGATGACGGCCTTTTTGGTGTCGACATGAGAGAGTGGGAGGAAGAGCAAGTCAGGTTGGATCGAGACTGGTATAGTGGTGCCGAAGAAGGCGGTGTGGCTGGCGATGAGGAACACAATCCTCTTGCTCAGTACGAAGATCTTAGTGTTATCAAGGAGGCCGAGATAGCGACAAAAGCAAGAGTCAGTCTTTGGATTTTCTTCTGAGGTCGATCATACTCACTCCCAAACGCAGAGGAAAATCTCGGCGAGGCAGGCCCAATATGTAAGTACTCAACGCTATTATAACACGCGGTCTGGTTACTGAGCGGTCCCTAGAATGCTGACAACGACTTATGGGAAGCTAACCGAATGGTTACTTCTGGTGTTGCCACTCGCAAAGAGTTTGATCTTGATCTCGAAGACGAGTCGGAATCAGCCGTCCATGTCATGGTTCATGATCTCAAGCCCCCATTCTTGGATGGCAAGACAATTTTTACAAAACAGCTAGAACCTATCAACCCTATCAGGGATCCAACAAGTGATATGGCCGTGTTCTCTAAGAAAGGCAGTGCCCTTGTGAAGGAGAAGCGAGAACAGGCTGAACGCGCGAAAGCTGCTGCCAAGCTCGCTTCTTTGGGTGGAACGTCATTGGGGAACATTATGGGGGTCAAGGACGAGGAGGCCGAAGCCGAAGGTACGTTTCCTGTTTGGCACTTTCAATACTTGTCGAGTTGGACATTCACGTAGCCCTTTGGGTTCTGCGCATCAACAGCTGCCGCAGAGAAAGCGGCTGCCTCCGGGGAAAAGGAGGATTACAAAGGAGATTCAAAGTTTGCTAGCCATCTAAAAACGACGGCTGGGGTCAGCTCGTTTGCCAAAAGTAGGACCCTGAAGGAACAGAGGGAATATCTTCCTGCATTTGCATGTCGAGAAGAGCTGCTGAGATCCATCCGAGAGAACCAAGGTAAATATTCCAGTGGTTAAAGGCCTGGAACACTGATGACGAAACTTAATCCAGTTGTCATTGTCGTGGGCGAGACAGGTTCTGGTAAGACCACACAGCTAGCACAGTTCCTTTTTGAGGACGGATATGCCTCTTTCGGCATTATCGGTTGCACGCAGCCTCGCCGTGTTGCTGCAATGTCCGTCGCAAAACGTGTCTCTGAAGAGATGGAGGTGTGTCACACAATTTCAATGTTTTCCTGGGCCTAAATGCTACCGCAGTGTAAACTTGGTGGGCTTGTTGGTTATGCCATTCGATTCGAAGACTGTACATCGTCAGAGACAAAGATTAAATGTGAGCATCATTTCGTCCACTCTGCTCCCAGCTAACAGATGTCCGATCTCTAGACATGACAGATGGGGTACTGCAGCGAGAGTCCCTAAACGAAGGTGACTTGGATAGATATAGTGTCATTATTCTTGACGAAGCACATGAACGATCGCTCAGCACTGATGTTCTCATGGGTCTTTTGAGGAAGAGTAAGTCGTCACCTCCTATAGTAGCATTCATCGCTAAGAAAGTCAATTAGTCCTCTCACGGCGGCGCGATTTGAAGCTCATTGTCACATCCGCGACCATGAACGCCGAGAAGGTGAGATTTGAGATCTTCCGCATCGCTGGACCCTGTTCAATGGTGAAACTAGTTCTCCGCGTTCTACGGAAATGCTCCAACGTATACCATTCCTGGTCGTACTTTCCCGGTCGAAATGTACCATTCGAAATCTCCCTGTGAAGACTACGTTGACAGTGCTGTCAAGCAAGTCCTCCAGATTCATCTCTCGTTACCTCAGGGTGATATCCTTGTCTTTATGACTGGTCAAGAGGATATAGAAGTCACTTGTCAAGTCATACAGGGTTAGTGTCATCTCCTCATAAATCTCATGTCTTTTCATTCTGTGTGTCCGCAGAGAGGCTTGCACAACTGGATGAGCCACCATCTTTGGCGGTGTTACCTATCTACTCCCAGATGCCGGCTGACTTACAGGCCCGCATCTTTGAGCCTACTAGTGATGGTCGTCGAAAGGTTATTATAGCCACGAACATTGCAGAAACATCGTTGACAGGTGCGACCGTCGTTTTCTGTGTTGTCTCCCATACACTTATAGAATTTAAAGTCGATGGTATTCTGTATGTCGTAGACTCAGGCTATTCCAAGCTGAAAGTATACAACCCGAAAGTCGGTATGGATGCTCTTCAGATTACCCCTGTGAGCCAGGCGAACGCAAATCAACGTACGGGTCGTGCTGGCCGAACAGGCAGTGGGTCAGTTCATCATGAGTGGATCGGTCAATATGTTATTCTGACAATCACAATCTTTCATAGCTTCTGCTACCGCTTGTATACAGAGATGGCCTACCGAAACGAAATGTTTTCCAACACCATACCTGAGATCCAGCGGACAAATCTGGCCAATACCGTATTGCTGTTGAAGTCTCTTGGTGTCAAGAACCTGTTAGAGTTCGATTTCATGGATCCTCCACCTCAGGTATATCAGCAGTGATCCCCTTTCAAGCGTAGTGTTGACAGACGTTTAGGCAAACATCATCAACTCGATGTACCAGCTTTGGGTCCTTGGAGCTCTCGACAATGTCGGGGATCTGACTCCAGTTGGGCGCAAAATGTCTGACTTCCCCATGGAACCATCGATGGCGAAGATGTTAATCGCCTCCGTAGATTACAGATGCTCTGGAGAGATGCTTACAATCGTTTCTATGCTATCCGTACCCAGTGTTTTCTACCGGCCGAAGGAACGGATGGAGGAAGCTGATGCAGCTCGCGAGAAGTTTAACGTACCAGAAAGCGACCATCTGACCCTTCTGAACGTCTTCAACCAGTGGAAGAGCCATGGGTGCGTGTGACTCCTGACATCGTCGTGTTCGTTCACTGAGGACCTCACAGCTTCCGAGACGAGTGGGCTACCCGCCATTTCTTGCATCCTAAGCTTCTCAGGAAGGCTCGGGAAGTCCGCGCGCAACTCGAAGATATTATGAAGTTCCAAAAAATGGAGATTATATCCTGTGGAACGGACTTTGATATCTTGAGGTATGTCCGTTGTCTTTGAAGGGCTTGAGACACGACCGAACAAGATCACCAGGAAAGCAATCACTGCTGGATATTTCCACCAAGCTGCTCGTGTTAAAGGTATCGGGGAGTATGTGAACATCCGAACTGGCCTACCGACGCACCTACATCCTACCAGTGCGCTGTATGGGTTGGGATGTAAGTATTCATCACATAATGTGCCCCTGACACCGCAACTTACTTTCGTCTAGACACACCAACATATGTCGTATATCACGAGCTGATCCTCACTTCGAAGGAGTATATGACACAGGTCACAGCCATCGATGCATATTGGTTAGGTAAAGTGGACTTTCGTTCCGAGGAACGTGTGCATCACTCACCGTTGTGCAGCTGAGCTGGGATCTGTGTTCTACTCTGTTAGGGAGAAGAACTTTGACGATGGCAGTTCAAGACGTAGAGCTGACCGAGAATTCTCCAAGAGAGCCGAGTTGGAGAACCAGATCAAAAAGCAAAGAGAAGAGTGAGTCCCATCATCACCACCTTGGCATTGACAGTGGGAGGATAGCTAACAACTAATGGAAATGCCAGGACTGCCAAGAAAGAGACGGAAGAAGCTTTGGCGGTCAAGACTACAGCCGGAAGCTCGCAGATAATCGTGCCTGGGACGCCGAGACATCCCGGCCTGCGGGTTGGGCAGACACCACGTCGACGAGTGGGTTTATGAGTTGGCGTCGAGGGACACTTTGTGTACTAAAGATAACGAGGGCTAAATATACTCGTAGAGTGGACGTATCCTGGTACAAGGACTCCATACGACCGTAGTACCGAGGATCATTCTAGTGTAATTTTTTCAGGAACTGGCAGCATCGTTACCGCCTCCATACCCCGCAAACTCGGGCAAGGATAAGACACGGCTTGGGATAACATTAGGTCTCAACACGATGCCCATCGGGACCATCTCACTGAAGCCTTCTAGAGATTAATATGGAAGCTTCGGGTCACCCTGGATTCGAACGCCAGTCGAACCAAGGCAGCCTGTTGCATTCTTCGCCTCTCGACACCCTCGTTTACCATACATCATCTCGACGCCAGGCAGCGAGCCAGCACACACACACTGCCAGTCAGGCCAATGCCAGCACCATACCCCCATCTCTCCAGCCTCACCATACACCTCCTCAACCTGCCTATGCCGTATCACCACCGAGACCGTTCGCCAGTCCGAAGCGCGTCCCCGATTCCCCGTTGTTACACTCGAACTTTCGAGGTTCGACAGCCAGCGCGGCGACGAATATCACTGCACTGAATACCAGCCAGAACTCCAAGTCCTTTCTTTCGTTTACGGATGATTGTGAACCAGACGACGGTTGCTACGAGGAAGACAACAATTACGGTCAGCGACCTCAGCCGTCGACCAGCCACAATAACAACAACAGCTAT
>JBBPNY010000449.1:0-18314 GCA_038091165.1 Rubroboletus pulcherrimus
TAACTCCGTTATTACTGATGGTCCGTGCGCAATTCCCTCCCTATAAATACTAGGTGAGAATAGCACGATTCTTTTCTTTTCGCCAGAGGTCTGATGAGTCTCTATGACGAAATAGGTGGTGTTGGTGCAAACGGGCCAACACCTATTACCTATCTGGCACCCATCCTCACACACTACCCCCCTCGCACTGCGAGCGAAGCGAGCAGTGCTCGGTCCCCCTGACTCGTTATTATCCACCTAACCTAAGAATTAAACATAGAAACCTAGAATCTCAACACTGACAGCAGGCGGGGACGTGGGGACAGGTTTCCACCCCCGTAGACGGGGAAACATATGGATAGTAGTTATAGGCACACGATCCGTGTACTAGGCAAATCCTTGCTCCAGGCCTTCAGCCCTGCACTCGTATTCGGTATTGTCTTCCTAACTAACTACCCCCCTCGCAGTGCTCAGTCCCCCTTCCTTCCCTTGCAAAAGCCTTGTAAAAGCAGAATCCTTCACTGTTTTCGACCTTAGCAAAATTTCCCCCTTCCTCCCCCCTTCCTCTCTACGCACAGCCATGCGCACACGCGCGCGTCACCTGACGTCGAAAGGTTGCTTCGGTCGTGCCGGCGGCGCGGAGCCCCAATCATAGGTCGATGGGTCGTGATTGGTCGAGATAGGTCGACCCCTGCGCATGCCGGGGCTTACATCGTCCTTCGGTCCTAATCGGACCCCTTGGCATGACGAAGCTGCCGCGAGAGCGACCACGAATGGATAGAACCAACTAGTACACCAACACGGTACACCAGGGCAATCCTGGCATCATGTATTCCAATCCAAATATGTAGTATCGAAAGTTAATTGATATCAATAGTAGCAAGATGAGGGCCATTTATTACGAGATCCTGTTCTCGCTCTCGCACCGATTTCCGGGCATTCAGCCTAGTATCGAATATGTGTATCAGCTCAAAATCATGGGAGGACATGTTCGAATTACTTACACCGCCATCATCGAATTGGCATACGCTAAGCAGCCGCATACGGATTTAGCTCACAATGTCCACATAGCGGAACTACTCACCTTTGCATATGAAAGTTGTCGGCAATGCGGCGAAGTAATGTCCGCCTGGTATGACGTACTGTATCCATATTCGTTACCTTGCTACCCTCACAATGATCATAAACGCGAGACATACCAACAGACACCACCCAACCGAAACGAGACTGCGGGCCGGAACGGTTAAGAATACGATGCATCGGACATCAGGCATCACTCGCTCACCATGTAAAGAGCCCCATGTTAATAAATACGACCGTCAAGTGTCGTAGATAGTTTTCTGACCTGACGTTCATAAGAGGCCCATCAATTATGCTGCACAATTTCATCAAAAATGATATAACACGAAACGTACCTCCGAACTTGTCGACGTCCTTCCCGAAGGTAGAAGAACACGGACCCCGTTATCAAGATGTCACAGATGGCACCAAAAAGCGCTGAACATGGAGACCACTAATAAGTGAAGGAGTGAGATTAGAGGATGACTTGATAAGCAAACGATAAGCGGACGTACCGGGGTAGACTCCAGAATCACCATGCTGCGTGTAACGAAGCTGGGTAGATTGTCTCAGTTCATCGAGATAGACAGTGGAACAAATATACATACGCCACATATGTGCAAACTTTTGAAGTGGGAGAGCGACTCAGTATTGTCATATAATTTACAGAGGTGAAATGTACGGACCCAGTCCGAGTGCTATGAATGTGGGGGGGAATTCAGCTTCATGTACCAACAATACTGGAACCACGTACCGAATTGCGTCAACGTGGTCGCTATCTGTACCCACCTCCCTCAGTAGAATATTGCATGAATACAGCGACCACGTGACTCACGATCAAAAACGTCAGGAGCACATTCCGTGCGCTAACTAGTGCCATTCCTTTCTGTTAGGAGATGGGCGAAAGGAAAATGCCCAAACTCACTTATCCAAACTCTATGAGCATAAAAGCTGTTCATGTGAGTTGACCGTGTCGAGAAGAATTCGTGAATGAGGCCGATGCGCACCATTGGACTACGGAAGTCATCATGAACTATTGTAATGTCCGAGTCAGCATTGCAGCTTCGAGGTGGGCTCTGGATGCAACTAGAACTTACACTGGTGACCATGGCTGCCTGGTAAAATCATTCGGTTGACAAACCTCGAAAAGACTCGGCGACAATTACGTACTATCATCTCCCTACGCAAGTGTCCCCGTCCACAACTGTTCAGCCGTTGGGTCCACGAATACAGCAAACCTGCACTGACCACGGAAGTTTCGAAGCACAGTCTAGGGTCATGCCATGGCACAGTCCATATAACTTCCAATCAAGGCCGGCATTGAAGATTGTGTGCAGAGCATCGATCACCCTAGAGTATCCCATCAAACAGGGTAAGAATCCACTATCGATCGTCAACGTCAACGCGAGCATACAGAAGGAACGAGACCTAACAGGCACCTATATTCAGAATGGCCGCTATAAATATAAACAGACTACATACCACGGCTTTTAATGACCTCATGTCTTGAGGAAAACTCGAAAGATAAAACACAAACTGCCCAAGGGTACATCCGAATAACCTAAAAATTGCAGTTCCAATCAGCCCCACCCTACCTAGCATCATCGACAAGCCAGTCGGTTTCACGCTCGCAGACATGTCCGTCAAGTCCACCATCGTTGAAACGACTTGGCTGACGCTTATCAGGTGGAAGAGACATGTTACTTACGCCAATGACAATATGAACCCTACGCTAATCTTTAGCTAGGAGTGGTATACAATGAAACTCGGGTCAAGCTTACCAGACAACGCCGGCCCCGACTGGAGCTCAAATTCAGACATCGGAGGGTTGGTTTTGACGCGAAAGGTCAAATGTTTAGTCCCACAAGGGTAGCGGTACCACGGAATGAGCAAGTCCTTGAGCAACTCAAAAAAAAATCGACTGGGCGGTGGAGGGATTGTGTGCTGCTTGTGATGAAAAGAGAAGAATGGACAAGCGGACGGGAAGCGTTGGCGTGTGTGGGAGAGGATGGACCCTTGGCTGAAGTTGGGTATAGTAACGGGAGTAGATCGCATCATCCCTGAGAAATGTGAGCCTGGTAGCAGCACCCACTACTGGAAACCTGCATGTCGTTGGTTTAGTCGGGGCTGTTCCCTACAAAGGTTTGCATGTCACTTGTAGACGACAGCATTTGTCAACTGCGTGCACAACATACCGCGATACTGTTGTATTATTGTCATGGCGTGAACAGTGCGTTGGCTGAGCGCTGAATCATTGTATGTCGAGTTCTTACATAATTATGTAACCTCGTACTAACACTATTACCGTTTTTGGATTGCCGACGCCGATTCACACAAAATTACTGCCACGGTCAGGAACTAGGGGCAGTCTCTGAACTCCTTCACACCGCTGCCAGCTGACAAGACGTGTATCCGAGGACATTGTACACGGCCAATGTTAATGAGAGCTCATTCCACCAATCATTTTCGACAGTCCAGTTTTCTGATTTCTAACCCTTCGGTGATGCGTCATAATTCCATGACACAGCTTCCTTCATGTGGGCGGGACCCGCTGGCCGTGGCAGCATATGTCGAGCTGACAGAGCCAGGAAATAAAGTGTCGTGTGCAGCGCCGACTCAGATTGATAGAACTGCGACGTCGAAGTGAGGCGTTCGTCGTTCTAGTGGGTTCGCATATGCGGATGAAGCCGCTATCGTATACAGCTACCCAACCACCAAAGGGCGTTTCGCATCTCGCATCTATTAACTCTACCGACAGGTGCCGGGGATCGACCATCATCCAAGCCCATCATCGGCCCCATCGTCATCCACCACTTCCCACCCTTCCTCCTCTGCGATCCGCTCCGGTCGTCTCCGCGTCGGAGACCGCACACCTGATGTAGACCCGCGGTCATCCCCCGCCCCTGCCATGGTGTCCCGCACCATGCCAGTCCCTACTCCCACCACAGCGACACGCCGCCTCCGCGCTGGACTCGCCGTCGTCGCTTGAAGGACCTGCGCAAAATCAAGTGGAAACACAGAGGGCGTCGGAGGTGGTAAACTCGGCGTCGTTTCATGCGAACGACTGATATAGATCCGAAATAAAAAAGATGATGAAAAAACAAACGACAGATGAAGAAGGGGTCGGCGCACCGTCCCAGCTCGCCGCTACAACACACAGCCCATAGATTTCCGAGCGCGTCGCCCGCTTGGGAGAGGGGAATCTCGACGCTCTGAGTATGGGCAAGGTAACACACGTTGTACAACAACATCGCAAATGCTGTCGTAAATGATGCTTTGGGTTCTGTTGGCGGTGCGAGGGTCGTCGAGGAGGACGCTATTGTCGATACTTCTGGTGGCAGAGACGACGGGAGAGGGCTTTGTGGGGACAAAGGTGCCGGGGAGGAGGAGGCTGTGAGATGCAATGGGTGTTTCATCGTCCATCTAGATACCCGATCCATATTAAAACCACATATACACCTCGCATGCGGGATGAAAAGGAAAAGAGAAGAACGTACTTGGCCCAGCTACCAGACTCCCCGCCTTTACCAGCTCCGATCCATGGTTGCCCGACTCCAAACTTTTTCCCGCTCCATTCTGTCTCGAATGGGAGTTTAACACCCAAATAAAATGTGAGTAATCCGAGGAAATGGATGGTGTGTGTGATGACGGCATTGATATGGTCTGGGGGATAGCCTATACCGTGACAGTGTTCGAGCGTGAGGACGATGGATGGAGCGGATCTAGCGGGACATGGAATAGATGGAATAGAACACACGTACGTCGAATATCCCCTGGAACGGGCAGAATCAAATCGCCGATTGTCCATTCCCCCTTCGTTCCCGCCTTCCCCCCAATCGGGGGTCGTCCGCCTACCTCGACGACATGAAAGACTTCGACGAGTTCTTGAACGAGCCCCGAGCGCGCACGCGCGAGTGCCGTCGAGAGTGCATGCAACTCCTGCGTCTCTTTGGTAGTCAGGGTGTCCAATGGTGGTACGGGTACGAGACGTGCGGCAGAGAGGGTCCTTCGACGCGCTGCGAGAGATTCGCGCAGCTGGCGTAACCGCTCACGTTCTGACAAGCAAGAAAAGGGGGGGACGGTTCAAACGAGGATACGCATGAATACGACGCGTCAAAAGACGAGATCACGGGGCCATACGGGGGATGGCGATAAGTACGCACTGGCATCATTGTCCCGCTTCAGCCTCGCCAATCCCTCTGCGAGCTCCTCCACCCGTTTCTGACAGCTGGCCAGCCCAGCCCTGGTCATTCTCGGTCCTTCGGTCCCATTGAGGGCTCGCGATGCCTTGGCGACTTGCTCATCGCGATCCTTTCCGAAACGCTGCGTCTGCAAGCGAATGTCACGTAGACTGTTTCAGGGAGGGTCAGTGGGAAGCTGAATCCTGATTGAGGCACGTTTGACGTACTGATTCCGTAGACAGTGTTCACAATAAAACTGGCGTTGTCTGAACTCACAGTTTTTGCATTCCATGGTATTACGATGCTCGTTGTATGTGGTTAGACTCAACACGCAATGTGCTTCGGTGGGACTGACGCGTTATGTGCTGTGCCAGCCAGGGGATTAGTCACATACAAATTTGGATAGCTCCTAAGTGATATATATCATGGGACTGTACATGAGAAAACACACGTCGATAGATAGATACACAGATCATTCGATATCATCCTTGTCATGCTTCCTCAAACCCCGCGTCCCGTACGCGGCTCACCTTGGTTGCCCGCTGCGTCCACACATCGTCTGGGCCCGCTCTCCGCCACACATACCCCGCCTTGAGTTGAATCTCCCTCAACGCTGGACAATACCGATTCCACGCGTGAATGAGTTCTTTGAGGATGACCTCCTCGGGTTCTTCCGGACTTGCTGTCCACCCCACACGCGATGATGACGACGACGACGACGCCGTACCGAATTTGGCTTCTTCAAATTCGGCATCGTCCAATTCACCCCGTTCAGGACCGTCGACCCCGATGAGTTCCCCCAGTGCGAGTTGAATCGACCGATGTGGGTACCCACGTGCACCGAGGCTTTCTGCGATTGCGCCGACATTGTCGACGCCGGGGGGCATGACTTTGAACACGCGGACAGACCACAAGCGGGGCATCAGTCCAAAGAAATGGGCGCCCATGCCCAGCACCATTTCCTATATGTAGGGGTTCTTAAGCACTGCACCTCGCCGCGAGCGGACGAAAAAGGCAAAAGGGACGCACTTCGGTTGGATCTCCTTCTTTGTACATGACCTCGAGTCGCTTTAGGCGACTGAAATGGTGGAGGACGGCGTAGAGGATCTCGTCGTCCCACCAGCCGATAAACACGGAGAGACTCTCGAGGTCGAGGCCGCCACCGCTCACCTCGACTTCTTTAAAAGCTTTCTCCAATGCAGCCAAGCCACCCGCAGGGTCCCTGATGGTGAGGTGTTTCAGTCGACGTGGACCAGAGACGACGGACTTGATTGTCGTCAATGGCCCCTGGTAGTACGCCAGATTCGGGAGTGCATTGTCGGGTAGACGGAGCCAGGGAAGGTAGTTTCTGATCCGCAAGTCGGCGACGCGGGGACACTTGGCCAAGAACTCGGCAAATGGGTTGATGAGCTGGTCATGTGGTTCAGAGACATAGGACTGCCAGGATTTTTGAGTGGGAAACTTGACATCGATGGTGTGGATATGAGGGGATGGGACTGGATCTTGGTGAGCGGGGAGGAATAACTGGGGTGTTGGTGTGGTGTCCGGGGGGTGGAGGGTGTGCAAGGGTGGGAGAGTGGTCACGCCGGGGGGCAAGACAACGACGAAGCCCTGGGCCCAGTTGTTGGGCGGGTTGAGCATTTCGCAAAAGTGTTTATAAATGTAGCAGGTCCAGTCGAAGCGAATGACACGGAGGTGTTGACCCTCTCCGAATGCGCGGAGCTCCCGTGGATCTCGGCGACCGCGTAGGCCGATGATGGTGAGTTCAGTGATGGGAAGGTCTCGGGGGTGAAGATTGGTAAGATGAGGACGGAGGGGTGGGGTACAGTTTTCGATGGCGAGTTTATCAAGTGAAGGGAAGCGGTGCACAAGCTCGTAAAAGGTATCTGGGAGGACCATGCTGTTGAAAGTGAGTTCGCGGAGGCCGACGAAGGTCAAGGCGTGGTTGTACATGGAATCGGTGACATGGTCCGAAGCAAGAAGGTCGATGGGGCTGGCGATGCCGATTTCGTCCAAGATGCGGGCTTCATGGGCACGATTGGGTCTGTGGATAAAGGTGATCTCGCCGGAGAGGTGTATGATGGCTCTCGCACGGCTGATTTGCTCGATGCGATCGAGCTGCGAAGTCGCGGTGGATATGCCGAGAGTGAGCGCCCGGGTGACGGAGCGAAGGGTGGGATTTTCCTGTAAAAAGGCGTGGTTTCTGATGAACTTGAGCGGGTCTGACCAGATGATATGCCTGTAGAGGACTCTGACGCCGAGAGACTTGAAGCGTTTGTTTGTGCGTACGACGGATGCGAGGTCTCTTGGGGAGTCCAGCTCCTCAAAGACGGTCATCCAGAGTTCATTTGGGAACGTGGCCATGGTGGTAGTGATCATATCCGTAGCGTGGCTGTGACCCCTCCCGCTAATGGTCTTCCCTCCCAGGTACAGGTCCATCCACCTCTCCGCTGCCCCTCCTCGACGAGCAAGTGGACCCGCCGTGGTGCACACGTCCACCTCCACACCTCCTCGCCGTATTCGTCGACTCCCGTCTTCGCCAGCCCCTCCTCGACGGGCAAGTGGACCCGTCTTGGTGCAGACGTCCACATCCACACCTCGCCCTATTCGTAGGCTCCCTTCTTCGCCAGCCCCATCTGTCGCGCAGCCAATACCTCCGACTGTGAGTGAACAAGACCATTTCAACGCCCCTCTCTACACCTTTAAAGCCTTTGCCATCGCCACCGCCATCGTCATGTCGAGTGCAACCGCTTCCGTCGCGGGTGTCATGGCCTATCTGGATGTTCGCAACGTGCGTCCATCCTAACACATCCACCCCTCACCACGGCTGACCGAGGTCCGACACAGACCGCAGAATTTACTGCACGCATGCGAACGTGGGTATCACAATCCATGCCGCTGTTGACAGCTAAAATCTATCGACATCCTACCTCACACGATTCGGTCGATGGTGACCCCGTTATCCTTCCTGCATCAATTCCACAACACGGGTCCTCAACACCAACGGCCTTTGATCACGATGCAGCTGAGCAAAGACTGGCAGAGGCGTTCGACAAAGGAGGGTTTGATTCGTGGGCAGAGGCTGCTGCAAGTGAGATGGAGGCCGAAACCGAGGTGGAGCGTTCCCATAGGAGCAAAACGACCTAGAGCGTCCAGGGTATTCTACAAAATCACGCGTTCGGTCATGGTCGGCGAACTAATCTACTACATGTCAACTACAGATGTAGCTTCGTCAATTTGCATCCTCGGAGCATGCAAGACCTCGTGAACTCTCTGCTTCGCAAGTTTCGCGTCGGGTAGATCATGCCAAGCCCACAATGGCTGCGTCGATATCATGCTCAATCCAAGCATTTCATCGACAGGCTCGCCTCCGCCTCATAGCGTCCTCCACAGATCGCGCAGAAACGCAATGGAACACAGCTGGCTGCGAGATCGTCCGATGCTTTTATTTGGCACGTCTCGGAACTGCCCCTCGTTGGTGAGAACGGACACAGCAAGCGCATGAAATGTGCCTGTAGGATTGTATTCAACCAGCTGTGCGACGAAGAGATATGTAGTTGTTTGGGAAAGAGCTCACAGCAGTCTGCGGGCACGGTGGCTGTGTTCGATATGTCTTGTTATTTACCGGCAGACTCATCTCCGGTTCATACATCTTGAATCCAATACCATGGCCAAAGATAAGCCCAGTGCGGTATCAACCAAAAAAGTGGCTGCAAAGGCTCAAAAGAAGACCAAGGCTGCCCAAAAGACTGCACGCAAAGAAAAGAAGAAAGCCACGAAATCCCAACGCGACAAAGATGATCAAGACGACGAAGATCTCGAAGATATCCTCGAAAGGGTACATTTTTTGATTCGGATCTCTGTGTCTTGGCATTCACGGTCGTCGTTACTGATCAGCGTTCATGTTGTGATTTCAGTAGATAAGACAAGAATGGGAGGCAGCACATACGGTCATAGAAGAACTTGTGCAAGGACCTCCGAGTAGACGTGCTAATGCCACTCTAACGGCATGTCCGAACGGAAATCACCTTTGGTGCATCGGAGGTGAGTACTTTAGCGAAGACGGGAAAGCGGTGCGTATTGTGCCCACTGCATCGTGCCATCCCTGCTGACGTTCCACGACTTAGTACTTTTACAATGACGTGTCTCGCTACTCTCCCGACAAGGTACGCCTTAGAACAGCGCAACCTTATACCTTATCGACTGCTGTATTGTCCTCAGGACGAATGGCGAAAATTCGTTTCCCAAACCTGTCCCGGTCCCCGTTCTGCGCACAGCGTCGTCGCGTCTCCCGCCGGAGGCGGAAAACTTTATCTCTTTGGTGCGGTCCTTGTCATTTGAAAACCTGGCACGTTGTTGACGGCGATCGCTCTTGCTCGGGTGTTGTAGGTGGCGAATTTTCGTCCTTGTATCAAAACAGCTTTCATCACTATCGCGACTTTTGGGTTTTTGATATTCCGACACATACATGGGAAAGAATAGAAACGAAGGTGCGACCGAGCGCACGCTCGGGTCATCGGTAGGCTGTGGATTGTATACCTTGTGCGTCGTGTCGCTTAGCTGCGCCTTTGAACGTGAACAGGATGGCCATGTGGAAGCATTTTATCGTCTTGTTTGGCGGATTTTATGATCCTGGATATCGAAGTGAGTGCATGATATTCTGGTCACGACCTCAGCTTAGCTTGCGCGGTGTAAATAGCCCAATACCTCAACGATACGTGGATATTTGACACCCAAGAGTACAAATGGCGTCAAATCGAGTCCAAAGAGTCGGAACGGAAGCCCTCGTACGTGCCCTCCCAGATCCCAGCTCCGATGCCGCTGAAAGCGGCGTGGCTAGTCCTCGCAGCGGCTTCTCCTTTTTGCCCACCCCAGATGGCATTGTTCTACACGGTCCGTCCGTTCCACCATGCTTTCCCCTCCAGCATGAACATACGATCTAAACTCGATTCGCATTCTATCCTACAGGTGGTTACTGTAAGGAATATACCAAGGGGAAACGTCCCGTCGGCGTCATCCTCGACGACACCTGGTTTCTCAAGTGCGTCTCGATCCACACATTGACATATACGCGGGTGCACCGACAACAGATCCAGGATGACTCTCGATCCATCCCTTCCGACCCCTCTCACGCTAAAATGGGAAAAACGCAAGACAGCATCGTCGACGCATACGCCGACGGCGCGGGCTGGTTGTACGATGGCGCTCTGGTCGGCCAAGGGAACGGGGGTGATGTTTGGAGGGGTGACGGACGAAGATCGGGGAGAAGAGGGATTGGAGAGTGTGTTTTGGAATGACTTGTGCGTGTTTTTCTGTTGGCGCGCATATGATGAACATGAACGTGGGACTGATGTGCTTTCTGGAATGGAAGGTATGGATATCAGCTCGGAGGTCATGGACGATGGATCACAATGCACCTCAAAAAACCGAAAAAGAGAGGTGGTGGTGGGAAGAAGCAGGTGAGGGGTGGTGGAGCGATTCCGTCCGCACATGACCCCGATGACCACGACGAGGACGAGGACGGAGAGGAAACACAGGCAAGTCTAGGATCACGCATTCACGCCGATTGCACGCTCAGCGCTCAGCCTTGATTACAGACTAGGTCTCCGGTGGCGACACGACCCGAATCCAAGTGCGACGACGACGTCAATCCCGACGACCCAAACCTGACGAAGCCCATGCCGCGCTACAACGCCATGCTCGCGGTGCTCCGCAACACGCTGTACATGTATATCTTATTCTTCATATCCCTACCATTCTAACTCGTATGGACCCTGACACTCTGGTACTGTCTAGTTATGGCGGCATCTTTGAACTTGGCACGCGCGAGTATACCCTGGACGATTTTTATGCGCTCCAGTTGGATAAATTAGAGCGGTTTGTGTGTCTCAAGCCGAGTGGGATCGTTATTCCGACCGAGGCTGAGGAGAGCAGTGAGGAGGAAGGGGAAAGTGGAAGTGAAGGAAGCGATGAGGACGAAGACGACAAAGACGAAGAGAGTGGAGGAGAGACTGAGTCGGAGGACGAGAAGGAGAAGGAAAAGAAGCGGAAAGGAAAGGAGAAAAAAGGAAAGAGACGGGAGGTGGAAAGTGAAGAGGAGCCAGAGGGGCAAGTAGAAACCGGCGTGGATGCAAAAGCAGAAGTAGGAGCACATGAAGGAGCGGAAACTGGAAAGCCAGTCAACAAGGTACGTTAAAAGCCTGCACGCTCTCTAGATCATCACGGCTCACTCGTGCCACGTTAGAACGACCTACGAGCCCGAGCGACGGCATTCATGGGTGTCTCTGCAAAAGACGCGACGCGTTCTGCAGAAGACGTGATTAGTACGCCTGCGCCGGGAGAGACGCTGGCTATGTTTTATGGGCGCTCGCGTACGTCCTCTCTGGGCGTGCTTTGTTTGACTGAGACTGACGTCTGGGCATAGGCGAGTACTGGGCACAAAAAGCTCATCGGGATCATGCGAGCGGTAGTCGTGGAAAGCAATTACGACGGGATGGGTTCGAACTGGCGGAGGCGCGATATGGTGAGTCGGTGAGGTTGGGTTCCTTGGTTGTCTCACACTCAATCATACCCGACAAACCTCATTAGCGGAATATAAACCGATCTTAGAAGAGGTGGAGAATATTTTGGCAGAGGCAGGGTTGGATGAGGATGAGATGAAGCTGCAGGGTAAAAGGGATGTTGCTGGTGTGGATGCTGGACAGAGTCGGAATCGCCGTTGATATCGATAGCCTGGTGCACTCGAAGATATTTCCAATTTTAGTAATCCATCCAGAGTGACAACACACAACTGCTCGCATACGTCCCCGCACCGGCCAGCTGCACTTTGGACAACTTCGCACTCTGAACCCTCTTTAAACGGGCCACGCAAAGCATATCGCCTACCATGAACACCTCTCTCGCAGGAGCCACAACAACCGAGCCCTCACCAAACCGACCCTCCTCCTTCACCTCGACGTCCGGGACGCACACCACACACGCACACACGCCCATGCAACCTGAACTCGAACAAAACTTCGCGCCACTCTCGGCACATCGTTCTGTCCTCGGCTACCTTCTCCTTTCACGCGGCGACCAGGTGTCTATCATCCGACACTCAGGCGTCGTGTTCGAGGGCGAGCAGGGAAGAAAGTATGCGAGCGTGATCGGGCGGATTGTGGAAAGTGTGCAGGCGGGATTGGAAGAGGTCAGTGGCGAAGAGAATGATGGGGTGCGTAGTCTTTTCTGTCGTCTCGTGCACACCTTTTTTTTTTGGCTTGGCTTGGCTTGGGAATCGTTTCATCGAACGCGTTTTTTTTTCAGGATCGTATTCGGTTTATGAGAATCAGGACGAAACGACACGAGTTGATGATTTCACCAGGTATGTTTGTTCTCTCATGTTCGTGGCTATCGGATAGCGTAATGGTTGACGAGGTGGTACAGACGATCAGTTTCTCCTTGCCGTGTTACATGACCCGGCCACTTGATTCTGAGACACTGAGTTTGACTTGGTCCTCCTCGCACTTGTATTCTTATGTATTTTCTTTTTTGCATAATTCAGGCTCTTTCTTGGATCGGCACAAAGTTGTTGCTACAAATACACAGGTATACATCTACGCCCATTCATACCTTTAGACGTGACCACGAACAGGCTTTGGGACATATCTGTGGACAAGCATCAAACAGCGGGATGATTGAGAAAACCAAGGCATGCGTACGGCTCTTCGAGATAGGTCACTTCCTCCGGTGTCAACGTGACGTCGGTCACGATGCTCTCCTTGAGCCGCTCGATGGAGTTGACACCCACAATGGGACTCGCAACCTTTTGACCGACCCACGCCAGCGCGATTTGTCCCATCTTGACACCTTTTTTCTTCGCGAGCTCCTCGACGCGGTTGATGATGGACTTGTCGGCCTCTGAGAAGTTCTTTTCGAATGGGGTACCTTGGGCGGTGTCGCGTCGGACGGTTTCAGTGCCAAGAGGCCGGGCGAGGTCTCCCGCTGCAAGAGGTGCCCAAGGGATAACGCCGATTCCGTTGAATTTGCAGTACGCTAGCATCTCGCGCTCCTACGTCACATCAAAAGATGCCCCGCCAGAGTGACTCGTGCGATGGGGACGCACCTCCTCGCGATAAAGCAACGAGTACTCGTCTTGCATGCTGACAAACTTGGTCCAGCCGTTCTTCTCGGCCACCTCGTTGAGGTGGGCGAATTGCCAGCACCGCATCGAGCTTGCGCCAATGTAGCGCACTTTGCCGCACTGAACGAGGTCGTGGAGGGCTTTCATCGTTTCCTCGGCGGGGACCTCGGAGTCGTATCGATGGATTTGGAGGAGATCGAGGTAAGAGGTCTCCAAGCGCGCGAGGGAGGCCTCGACCGCGTTGAAGATGGCTGCGCGGGAGAGACCACTCTGGTTGACGTATTGTGGTAGTTCCTTGAGGCCGGGCACGAAGAACGCGAGGACGCTGATATCGTCGGCGACGATGCCGTAGCATTTCGACGCAATCACGATCTGATGACGGGGGATTTGATACTAGCAAGGACGATGAGCGCGTAGGAGGGGAGTCTACGGGGACGAGAACACGGGGTACCTTTTGAATAAATTTGGCCACGACCCGCTCAGATTCACCGTTGGAGTAGATGTTGGCGGTATCGATCGTGTTGACGCCGAGGTCCCATGCGGCTTTGATGATCTCCAGGGAAGGTTCTTCGTCGAGGACCCATGGCTGGATGACGGGGATGTGGATATCAGGCTACCGATCTTGGCACGGCGCGGCGAAGACGATCATGACGTTTGAGAAAGGGAGAGGGCGCACGCACCGTCCATTTCGATGAACCAAAGCTCATGGCTCCCAGCTATTCGGATGATACACACGTTTGATCAGCGTCGACGGATGTGATATCGAGTTGCAGCTAGACCTTAGATGGGACTTACAATGGGGACGGAGACTCGGAGACCAGACTTGCCGAGCTGACGGTATTCGACTTTGGGAGTGGACATGATAGGGCAAAAATAGGGGCGTTGAACGAGGGCAAGGATGAACGACTCGGGCTCAGATGTAGACGCTGCTTGTATTTATGCTCCCCCAGTTTTACATAAAGCCGACGGATAACCGAAATTGTACCGCGCAAGACTGCGGTGTTTGTCAGCTCATAATCAAGCCACTGATCTTGCGGCAGTCCCGAAAGATACTCAATGGCATCGTGATAGGTTTGTTGCTGCTACAAAAACATGGGTATACGTCTACGTTGACTGCGTACACCTCGCACAATCCCCCCTTCAATAGTAAACAACGATCAGTAACGGCACGATGCGAACCCAAGAATACATACGGTGCTTCAAGATAGGCTACTTCCTCTGGCGTCAACACGATACCAATCACGGTGCTCTCCTCCAGCCTTTGAGTGGAGTTGACACCCACGATGGAACTCTCAACCTTTTGACCAACCCATGGCAGTGCGACCTGTCCCATCTTGACATCCTTTTTATTCACTAGTTCCTCGACGTGGTTGATGATAGTCTTGTCGGCCTCTGAGAGGTTCTTTTCGAATATGGTGCCTTTGGCGGAGTTGAGTCAGACGATTTCGGTTCCAAGGGGTCGGGCAGGTGCCCAAGGGATAACGCCGATTCCGTTGAAGTTGCAGTACGCTAGCATCTCGCGTTCCTACGTGAGATCAAGAGGACGTCGAACGATCCATGCAAGGCGACAACCACCTCTTCGCGTTAAAGCAACGAGTGCTCGTCTTGCATGCCGACGAACTTGGTCCAGCCGTTTTTGCTCGCCACCTCGTTGGAGTGGGCGAATTGCCGGGACTGCATCGACCTTGCGCCGATGTAGCGCACCTTGTCAGTTTGAACGAGGTCGTGGAGGGCTTTCATCGTTTCTCCGGTGACGAACTCGGAGTCATATCGATGGATGCAAGGCTTTTCCAAACGCACGAGCGAGACTTTGACCGCGTTGAAGATGGCTGCGCGGGAGGGAGCACTCTGGTTGACGTATTGTGGTAGTCCTCCGACCCACCGTTGGAGTAGACGTTTGCGGTATCGATCGTATTGATGCCAAGGTCCCATGCGGCTTTCATGATCGCGAGAGACGGCTCTTCGTCCAGGACACACGGCTGATTGGGGGCGACCACATGAGGCTACGATCTCACGGTGCGGCGAAGAGGGGCATACGCTCCATTTCGGTGAACCAAAGTTCATGGCTCCTAACTATGTGGATGACACATTCGGTCAGGGTGTCATATTCAAGATTAGTACTAGGGAAGTTGTCTGGTATCCAGCCAGGGTATACTAATAAGCCAATTGTTGGCTTAACGCCGCAAAGAGAGTTCGGGGCGAGGCGGGCTGAGCGGTGCTAGCCGTTGTAGGAGTGGCGGTACCTGTGTTTTCAGTACTGCCACTGCATAAAACATTGGATCATTGGCAGGCGTTTGCTGGTGGCACGGTACAATCATAGTGGTACTTACTGAAAGTCGTTCTTTATTTTGTCTTCGCTCCACGAGGATTTGGCCTTTCTGCGGATGCCTTGTTGTTTATCGTGTTGTCGTACCCGCGCCAAAAAGTTTCAGCATCTGCACTTGTGTAAGCGCCTGCCTCGTTCTTTTTGTATTGATTTGTTTGCACCCGAACTTCCCTGGCAACTCGTACCGAACCCATCGACGACGAGAATATTGGTGTGTGGTTGTTGATACCTCCGTCCCGGATACCCTCCATCTACATCGAACGGTTCCAACCCGTATCTCTCCGCTGTCTTCTCTTTTCTTCTCCTACATCTTCTTTTCTCCCCTCGCGCATCGAATATGCGTTTCGGCGATTTTTCAACACTCTGTTCTCAAGTGCCATCATATACCTGGTGCAACCTCTTTTACCGGCAGGTGAGCTTCATTTTCAACCGTGCAAGCCTCGTCGATGACATAGATCACCTCAATCAGGTACTCCAAAGCGACAATACCCTCCTCACTGGTTTGTCTGCCGACCCAGCAACGGCCCCCGTGGGTGTGAACCCAGAATGTGGGATACCATTGGTACAGACCAACGGCTCACTCGGAAACATTGCCAACATTATCGTTTGTGGTCTAAGTGTCCTCGTGGTCGTCGCTCTTATCGTTTTCTCCGGTCGGAGAAGGGCAGCAGTCGGTACGTTCTCGATCCTTGACTCACCCCTGAGAGATCATTCTCGTGTACCCCACGGGGGTGTTCGTCCTTTGGTATTTCAACTTGTCTCCATCTCCGTGACTCATATGTTCTGTTTCTACAGGACGCACTGAGCTTCGCGCATTCTTTGGCCTATACCTTCTGACACTGATATTCCAACTCATAACGAATGGCTCCGTTATCCAACAAGGCACCAAAGGCCTGGTCATTCTCACTGCCATTCATGCCGGCCTTGTTACTACTCTTTTCTGGGCCTTGCTGGGCAATGCTATCATAGCAACACAGATCGTTGAAGACGGTACCCTGAGTGCCATGATAGTGCGTTTTCTCTCGTCTCCAACCCGATTTCGATCGTTAACATGATATCGAACAGCCTTTCGGCATCATCGGCATCTTCTTCTTTGTTGCGACCTTGTATATATCCCTTGATATCGCACTGCTGTTCAACAATACCTTTGGACCTTCAAATCCACAGCAATCCCTCAGTAGTATACCGCTCTTCGTGCTGACAAGCATATGGCCTGGAGCGTACGTGTTTTACCCTCGATTCCGACACGCGGACCTGACATAGCATCCTCTTCAGCGCTGCTCTCATCTATTTCGGCATAATGCTGTACATTGTGCTCGGCGTCCTTAACGAGGTCAGACCCATATGGTACTATGTGATATCAGCCATTCTCTTCATTCTCAGCCAACTGGAATACTTCCTTTTGAGCAAAGTCATATGTCGGGTACGTCATCATGTCCCTGGTATCGCAATAGCGGTGCTTCATTGTGCAACTGTCTCCAGGGTGCATCAATGAAAGTTGATGGTTCATTCATCGCAACATTATTAGAGACTGCAGCCGTTGTCTCCCTATACTTTGGATGGCGGGGCATAACTGAAGGTGCGTGGACGATAGTCATTGTCGTGCGCTTCTCTTGCATCGTTGACGATGCATGGTACAGAGGATTGGGACGTGGACTACTACCCGTCATAGCGGAGCAAAAATGTTGTCGGAATCTCGTAAACTGTATCTGCTGTGTTTTTTGATTTCCTCTTTCTCTCCTCCAGGAACTCCTTGACCTGTTGTCTTACCACCTTGTCCTTTATGGCAACACTCGTGTTATCACGGTTTTTTTTTCACCGATTTCCTTGATCCAATTGCATCAATGCACCTAGGTTTTAAAATACCTTATCTCTTCTCTCCTTATCTTGTTCTTCCCAGCCTTTTCCTGCGTTACCTCTTCCCTCCCCGAGACCTTGTGGTTTCGGTTTGTGGCTTGTGGTTAATTATAAGAGTCCGGGAGGTTGGACCCGGTGGTACATACAATCTCCTCGTTTACTCTAATCGAAGACCTTGTGGACACATCTCGTCGATCTTGCTTGGATTCGTCGATGCTATTTACTTTAGGTGGAGACGTTTGGATGTATGGATAAGGAGGATACTGATCGAGAAGAGGAAAAACTATCCAATGTTGACTTTTTCTTGACTAAAATACGTATTATATGTACGAATTACGGTCGTAACAATTCAGGCATCATAGGTTGGCTAAGATCCAAGGTGAAGAAAACGATACTGTTCTGAAGGATCCAAAAAGTGCCTAGCGCACGTACCACATGACGGCCATGGTTGACCGCGAAACAAAAAAACGAAAAACGTCCCTGGTGAAACATGTCACAGCCTGTGCCTGTGGACATTGTTTTACAAGTCATTCGATAAGGGTGGAGCAGCCAAATCCGCGGGAACCCCGGACCCCGCAAGCTGAAACGCGTCTCAAAAACACACCGCTGCTTGTCCCACATCATCCGTTCACGTAAGAGTCCGAGCAGAAAAGCAAAAGAAAAGAAAAAAAAATACAAACACGATACAAACACAAAAACGACCAACGTCTTCAATCATTAATATTCGTCGAGGTCCGCCACGTAGCGCTGCTTGATCATCGGCGTGACCTCGATACACACCCACCCGTCTGAA
>JBBPNY010000450.1:0-18217 GCA_038091165.1 Rubroboletus pulcherrimus
CGCCCCAGACTGATTTCTCGGCTCCTTACTCCCGTGCACTTCCGTTTTCAGCGTCGTTTTAACTTTGGCACTATTCGTAACGTATCCACTGCATCTCGTCGATACCCGCGCCCCCTCCGCCTATATCGTCACCCTCCCTGGTGGAGTAGGGTGCTTCTGAACGCGACTCAGCTATCCGTCGCCGGTCGCCTACCTGGCGCAGAACCCTCCTCCCACCACCATTCCCTCTTCCATTCAGTGAACCAACCACAGATGTCTTCAGAGGTGTCGGCTTGACTACCCGTCTAGTCGACGCTCTGTTGGTAGTCATCCTGAACAGCCTTCGAAGGGCGGTCGTTGGGACAGCGGTGGCCCCCTGACGGGAGCTTTCGCAAGCTCGAAACCGCCGTCACTGTCCTCTCCCCACCCCACCTCTGGCCCTAACACCCTACTCCTTATCCTCGGAGACGGACGCCAGATGAGGCACCCAAGTGGATAGTCAGCCCAACTACACCATCGTACACAACACTCGCACACGGTCCAGCCCACTGCGCTCACTTTTCTGAGGCTGGAGTTGCATGTCGAAAGATACCCGCTGAAGCATTTTACACGACGATCTCCCGGTTCCTTCATCCTCCACCCGCGCTAATCCTGCAAACAGCGATGTTCGTATCTGCGATGGGCGACGAAAACGCCTGAAGCTCTCCGCTGTCCGTGGGTATCGTACGAGCACAGTTTTCATTTCTCGTTACATCTGCCATGGGCCATACCCGCCGACCACCACCAGCCGTCCTCCATGTCAGCTGGAAGGTGACACCCTAACATCATGTCCGGAGAAGCCGATGGAGGGGAGACGGTCGGTTTCTCGAACGAACTCGGCGCAGGCGATTTAGGAACGGAAAGATGAACGAGAAAATCTTCATACGGACGGGGGAGGAAACGTGTCTCGAGCCTCTATCCTGGGCGAAGCGATGGCGCTCCATTCACACCCGGTTCTGGGAAGAATGTATCGTTCACATGACCTGTACAAGCGCGAGAGGATCGGGGATCGGATTCCCCCTCTTCGACAGATAACCATAGTAATCCAGAACAGGTTTTGGCCTCGCTTATGTTGCGCAGCGGTTCTTCACCCATCTGTCCGAATTCCCCCATCCGGGAGGGCTGCCAGTGAGACGGCTTCCGGAGTCGGTGTGTATACTGGCGAATTCACCGCCAAAATTCTTGTTGGATAAAGGACATGGGTCTAGGGTCGAGGAAGCTTCTGGACACCGACAATTCGCTGGAGGGATCGGGCGTGGGTTATTGAAGCAGCCACGTAAGTTGGCCCCCTCACTCCATACTGTCTCATCCATTTGTGCGTCTGATCTATTATTTAGTTCCATCAATCATTCGTGTTTTGGACACAGCAAAGAGCTGAAACGATCAACCTGGATACCTGTGAGTCTCTAACGCTTCGACTGGCAGGTGACCACATCCCGGAACCATCCATTAATTCCGCTTTTTTCACTCCCTCGCCGGTCCTTTCGCGCCGTGCAATCAATTGTGCCGTCTGTCCGGGAGAAGGTGTTGATCGTGACTCGTGAGTCTCTCCATCACTTCCGCAGTTCGGGCCATTGCTGATTCTCCTCATCACTAACTTCTTACTTACCAGTCTATTACCCAAATTACGGGTAGGTTGACGTGCGTCACCAACCCATAGGAGTCGGGATCAGCATAATCAATGGACCGGAACTGGCTACATGTTGACGGGCAGGAGTTGGTAGCCATGATATGCGGTGATGCCACTCGTAAGTATCCCCTGAATGCGGGCGTGTGGCATGGGTGCTGATGATCAACGAGGGTCGATGTTCAAATCAGCGACAAGAGATTCCCCTCTTGGGTTTTTAATCCGTAGCAGCGCCGTGAAACGAACGATGGTAGAAATGCGGTGATGACCTCAAATATATGTAAGTCCGCCCGTGCCACAGCTTTCAAGGCTTCTTCTTCCCACCGGAGATGATAAAATATGGTCATGATCCTGAATGAAAACGTCGTGTGCTGTGCAGATAACAACGTTGTTCTCTGTGCGCCAGCGAAGACAGGCTCAGGGCCTCACTGCCTTCCGTGATCACCCTTCCATCAGGCTGTGTCGCCTGTTTGCCCAACATTGGACGATCATACATCACTCACCGTCCCAAACGAGTCTTGAAGCAAATATCCAATACACCGGGTAGAAGATTTAACTGCCGAGGGAACCCAAGACCAAATGACTGGCGACTCCCTCTCCTCGACTACCAATCTTTGTTTGTTGGTAAACCATCACCGTCATATAACACTGTTTTTTTCTTGTTGCTGCCATGTCCTCCGACTTGCAGTCCACATTGGAGCTTCTCCAGATCAATAACTATATATCCCGTATGGTCATCCATACCTTCACTCAACAATTAAGCTTACAGACCAATGCAGTTGCTATTGTTACTGCTGTTGTATATGATTATTGTGAGTGATGCATATGTGCATGCTACCTTTCCATTCTGAGCAATACTGGCATTGCAGTCCTCACCTTCACGAGAGAGGTATGTATTTCACAGTTCACATATTGCTTGTTTGCTGACAATATTCAAAGATAAACTATGTTTGGGTAAGGAAGCAACAATCATTGACCATGCACTAAGTCACTGACAGTCCCACAGCACAGACCCTGGACCTGGGTCTCTACAATATTTGTTCTGGTGTGTATAATGGCTCAGGGGAACCCAACTGAATGTGTTCCAACTGAATGATTCTGCAGGTCCGCTATTTCGGTCTTTCTGGGGCTATGTAGGTCTATTGTGGCTATGATGTGTAGCAAATCCCATGATTAATAATGAACCCATGCCAAGTCTTTCAGCCTTTGGTACATTCACAGCTGAATCACTGATCAATTGAGCTGATCAGATACATTTGCAGGTGCTACCACCTTTATGCCTGGCCCTGTCAGAGTCAGTGTTTCTGCCTTCCACCTTGCCTGTTACTCATGATTATCTTCTCATAGATGTATGCATCTAAATTCTGATCAAAAACTGTATTGATAACAATTCCATAGGTGTAAGCAGATTGATTTACTGCTTGCCACACTATTAGACTATGAGGCATGGATATCCTAAAGGTACTGTAACCTATCTGGTAGGGGTCTGGGGGTTCATAATATTTTATAATGGTGCTGATTGTAAGTAACTGTATTTCCCTCATTCATTTCCCCAGAGCATCATCATGATTTCAATCACAGTTGTAATGATTCTGCGGGTGTATGCAATGTGGAATCGGTCCAAAAGAATTCTTTGGGTCCTCCTGCCCATCTATGTCCCACAGGTTATTTGTTTCTTTGTTTTTACAGGAATCATTCAAAATCCCACTACCCACCTCTCAGGTATGTCTCGAGCCAAACTACATGCATTGTTGCAATCTCACAGAGATGGCCCCCACCTCCTGCCACCCTTCTCACAAGTCACAATTGTCCAAATCACGGATTTATCTTTTTGTAATTTCTCATCGAACAATGTCCGATCCACGATTTACACGTACGACAAGATCCCACGGCTTCTTCTCGGAGCTACACTTTTGGTTCTCGCTGCCACCCAAACCTTGAAGCAATCAGTTAACATGTACAGAGCAACTGGGCAGTGGCAGCCCAACCGGTACATGCAGCAACTCGTAAGAGACGGAATTATTTATTTCTTTGTGTACGTTTCGCTTGTCCCCCCCCCCTTCGTCATCATCGTGTTCTCCCACATCTCACTCTTGAGTACCTGTCCAAAACCTAACCACCCAGTTGTTCTCTTCTGAACTTCCAGGAACCTGCTTTTCAATATTTTTTCCATCATCCAAGACGGCGCGCCGACATTAAACAGCACTGCACAGCTCTTCTTGTATTTGTTTTCCACCGTAACCATCTTCCCCATGATGCCTCGGTTCATCATTAGCGTACGAGAGCTGTACGACCGTGACCTCCATCGGCGCTGGCAAGGGGATGACACCGGATTCGGTGTATTATCGCAACCCATTGCCAGTGAAAACGGGGCCGTGTCTGCGATTGCATTCGCGGATGTTGTCCCGGGGCAGGATCAGGTCGTAGAGGAAAACACGAACGGATCGGAAGCGATCCGACTCGAAACGTTGGGAGACAATACACGTCAGGTTTGAGCGAGGGTTTCTGGAAGAGATGGGGTGAGCACTGGTGCTGGGGAACTGGTGGAGATAGAGGATGATGTATTTCGAACGGTGACTCGGATATCTATTAACCTATGCATGCTATGCCGCTCGATGTATTATTTATCTCTCAACGGTTGCCGTGAGGGTACTTCTTCTCCTCTGCGTGTGCAATTTGGTCCATGCTGCCAACAATTTGAGGACCCAGGCAGCGCTATTGTGGAAACCATCATGTTCTGTAGCTTCTTTGACGACTACAACGGCGTATAGATACAACCGTGACAGGTTCTTAACACCCGGAAAGTGAGTGAGCGTCACGGCCGCATGTCGCGGAGGCATGAGCTCGGGCAACCGACTCAGCGTTGCCTTGTTCCAATCATAAGCGGCATCGATCCATGCGTCCGTGTACTCGAACGCTGGCTCTGCACGCACGATCGCAATGAAATCAGGGAAGTGCAACACTGCGGGACATCCAAAGTCGAAGTGCTGGCGCTACATTGGTTCCCAACCCCAGCCGGATTGTAAGCATAGTGCCGGCTGCGGCTGTGGGTGAGTGCAACAAGGTAAAGTCTGCTCCCCAGTGCACGCACCAAGAAAGTAAGACCTTCCTCGGGATCAAATGTAGAATCTTGCCCGATTCGGATGATACTTTCCTTGGTGGTCGCGGTCGTAGCGGTAGAGCACGCGGCGCCAATGGCAATCTCGTAGAGATGTCTACTCACCCTGCCATCCAGGAAAACGCAGACGAAGATGAGGTCGCGTCGTTGACTCCTGTCATGAATCGGTGCGGGTTATCTTCAGCCGACCCCCGTCCGATACAGCTGTTTGATAAGGTTCAACTCACGAACACGAACGCACCCGACTTCTTCGTCAATCAGGCTAGACGACATTGCTCCAGGACTTTCTTCGATGTAATCGGCCATGATACGATGGCTAAGCATTGCACGACAACACCCGAAAGTTGCAACGTTGACCGTCGATTCGGACGTCGCGGAGTTTGAAAATTGGGTCGACGCGTTGCTCTCAGCTCTGACGATTCTTCTCAATTGGCCGCTTGTAAGTTTTTCGCTGTTCCCAGATTTCTATTCACATGCTGAACTAGCTATCCGTTGCTCTGTTGCGTTCTGTACCGGCACTATATTCGATGAACCTGGTGCAATTCGCAGACAATATACTTGATTCGTCGGTTTTCCCTCGTTCTTCAAGCGCTCTCGTGATCTCAGCTAGTATTCTCGTGTCCGTTCGTGAGTATCGGTCGTCTCTAAGCATCTCTGTACCATGTGGTTGCATACCCAGGAAATGAAAGGAACAACAGTTTCGTCACGATCACCCTCGATAGTTTGTCCACTTTATGTTCCAGCTCTCCAATCGCCGTCTCTGCTTTCGCAGCCAACGTCAGGGCTATAGTTCAGTCCCGATGATCAAGGAAGTGACGGGATCAATGTTGCTGTAGGGCCTCGATGGGGACGCCATCCCGGCACCGGGGCAGACATGAATGCTGGCTTGAATCTCAACCAATACAACATCGTCATCCCCTTTGGCGTGCGTCCACTACCTTGCGTAGGTCCTGAAATTTTTTGCAGCCCAGATCTAGATCACACGCGCAGAGAAGAAGCTCCCTCGGCAGAATACCTACATTGTACAGCGTTTGGAGATACGTCCCTATTCCTATTCAAAGTACCACATCCTCTGTTATTCATCAATGCCCCCGGGCCATCACTAGTGTTTGTCCTCTGTTTCTGCCCAAACTGCTCCTTCAAACCTGACGTGCATTATCTC
Source organism: Rubroboletus pulcherrimus (assembly GCA_038091165.1). Lineage (NCBI taxonomy): Eukaryota > Fungi > Basidiomycota > Agaricomycetes > Boletales > Boletaceae > Rubroboletus > Rubroboletus pulcherrimus. The sequence goes on from JBBPNY010000450.1 coordinate 5,926, forward strand.
CCAACGTTTCGACTCGAACTGCCTCCGATTCGTTTGCGTCCCGGGTCCCTTCCACGACCTCATCCCGTCCCTGAGAAATATCCGCGAATGAAATCGCAGACACAGTCGCGTCGTTTTCACTGGCAACAGGTTGCGACAACACACCGAATCCGGTGTCGATTCCCTGCCAGCGGCGATGAAGGTCACGGTCATACAGCTCTCGCACGTTGATGATGAACCGAGGGATTATGGAGCATATCGTTATGTAAGAAACCACGGTCAGGAAGAGTAGCGCAGTGGGGTTGATTGCAGTCGCGCTTTCCACCATAGAAGTAATGTTGAAAAACATGTTCCTAGAAGTTCAGAACAAACGACTGGGTGGTTAGCTTTTGGATAGGTACTCGAGAGTAAGATGGATGGGAGAACGTGATGCGTGCCGAACGAGAAAGTGGAAAAGCGCGACGTACACAAGGAAGTAGAGAGTTCCATCTCTCGCGAGTTGTTGCATGTACCGATTAGGCTGCCACTGTTTGGTTGCTCTGTACATGGCAACTGATTGCTTCAAGGTTGAAGTGACAGCGAGAACCAAAAGTGTAGCGCCGAGAATAAATCGCGGGATTCTGCCATACATGTAAAACTTGGATGTGATTTCGCTCCTTGAGACACTGCAAACAGCGATATCGATGATTTGGACAAGTGTGACTTGAGAAGAAATGGAGGCCGCCTCCGTGAGATTGCAGTGACACATCCAGTTAAGCTCGAGGCATACCTGAGACATTTGTATTGGGGTCGCCATATATGCCTGTAAAAACAAAGGGGACAATTGCTTGCGGCACGTAGATCAACAGGAGGAGCCAAAGGATCCCCTTGGATTGATTCCACATTGCATACACACGCAGGATCATTATCACTGTAATTGAAATCACGGTCCACGGAAAGGACTCAGGGGGTACGGTTACTCACAATCTGCAGCATTATAGAATATTGCAAACTCCCACTCAGTTAACAGATATAATATGGTACCTTTGGAACACCCATGTCTGATCCTGACAGTGTCGAGGGCAGAAGCTGATCCACTTACAGCTAAGGAAAGTTATTACTACAATTTTCAATGAAAAATTAGATGCATACGTCTACCAGAAAAGGGTCATCAATAATAGACAATATGCAAAGCAGAAAGGCTGACTCTGACAGGGCCAGGGACAAAGGTACTACCAGCTGTAAATGTACCCAATCAACTCAATTAACCTGCAATTCAGCTCTGAACATACCAAGGCTCATTAGACTTGCACACGGACTCGTTGTTAATCACGTAATTTTATATGCACCACAGTAATCGTAGACCTACATAGCCCAAGAAAGACCGAGATAGCGGACCTACGGAACTTTCAATTTGGAACACATACAATGGGGATCCCCGGAGAATTTATACGTACCAGAACAAAGATTGTTGAGACCCAGGTCCAGGATCGGCGCTGTGAGACTGTGAGGGCCTAGTGCCTGCTCGATAAATGTTGCTTCCCTACCCATACATACTCTATCTTTGAATACTGTCAGCCGACAGATAAGATGTGGAGAGTGAAATGACATACCTCGCTCGAAACAGTGAGGACTACATTGGTAGGGTTGCAATGGTCACTTCAGAACGAAAAAGATAGCACACATATAGGCATCACTCACGATAGTCATATGCGACAGCGGTGACAATCATAACTGCATAGTCTGTAAGATTAATCATTCACCGCAGCTACGAATGATCGCACGAGATGCATAGTCATTTAACTGGATAATCTGCAAAGTAGACAGTAAGTCGGAGGACATGGCAGGTACAAGAGAAACAGCAATGAATGTTGTTTAACAACAAACAAAGATTGAGAGTCGATGAGAGCCTAGAGGGAGGTTCGGTCTTGGCTTTCCAAGCTGGCAGTTATATCTTATATGAGGCATTGCTTCAAAACTTTTTCGGCACAAAGAGTAATGTATGGTCCTCCGACGTTGGATAATCGCGCGGTCGCAGTAGTGGATGGCGGGGTGGTGATAGAAGGCGGTGCAAGAGCATTTTCGTTGCCGCACAGATAAGACGTGTGCGGTGAAAAGCCTGAATCGTGGCTTTCATTTAGAATAAACCCACATCCTGTGACCTCTGGTGGCAAGTCAGCAGCTGTGAAGCTGTGGCACCGGACCAGCTGTATCATATGTCAAGACCGCATTTCTACCATTCGTTCATTTCGCGGCGGATCAAAAACGCCACAGGGGCGTCTTTTGTCGCTCCTTTCACGCCTGCATTTTGCCTGAGGTATGAGTGGCATCACAATACTTGACTTGCCCATCGACATGTACCCAATTCCAACCGATTATTTATGCTGCTCTCGACCTGAATATCGAGGAATTGTAGTTCATTGTGGAATACCTCTATGTTGATGATCCAAAACAACTCACCCGTAAATTTGGGGTAATGGCACGGTCGCCAAGAATTTGGTGATGACGAGAATCAGCAGTACCTCCTCACCAATACCAAATAACGCACTCTCGGATCTATGGCGGCCTCATCGAGACCTCATCTTCGTGGGGGAACTATGGAAATAATGCGGAAAACCGCGATTGTTCCTGCCAAGAGTGATCGGAAGCGTGATTATCGATCGACAAGTGTGTCGTGGGCGATGCCGCCGCGCCTGGGCAGGCCCGCAGTGCACAGCAAACCCCTCGAGAAAAGTAATGTCGTACCATGTGGACGCTTGGGCACCTCAGGTCTAAGCCGGAGGGCCAGATACGGGAACCACGACAGCGTGCGGCAGCCTGAGTCAGGAATCTGGCGCGGTGCCTGCTTCAGGTCTAGCATGGGACCGAGAAGTCGGCCCAAGTCAGGACGACAGATTATCGAGACAGAGATCTTACGTCAAGCTCCGCCCACAGTAGCGTCTTCTCTCCCGACTCGCACTACGCGTAGTACACTGGCACTACCTCGACCGTACAGATTATTGAGAGGACTGCCTCGCACCATTGCCAAGACCCCCTCAGTCCCACCTTTGGTTGTGTTGATGGACATCACGGGCAGGCGTAGAGCTCTTTTCTGAAGCAATGGTGGAGTATGAGAACGCTGTACTGAGAGAGAAGAGGATAATGTATTCGTACGGTTTGGTGTGGGAGTACGGAATCACGGCTGGGTTTCCAAAAGACACGGATTGAATGCCATGTGCTGTCAGAAATCTGCCAAAATGATGGTCACTGCACGCCAAAGAAGAGGGGCAACATACCAGTGAAGGAGTGAAAAGCGGAATTAATGGATGCTTCCGAGATATGGTCGCTTGGCAGGAGTCGAAGCGTCGGAGACAGGATGATCGTTTCAGCTCTGCGCTGTGTGCAGTTCCTGCAAATTGTTCATGGAACCAAATGAGATCAAACGCGCCCGCAAATGGGAGAGACACTGCATTGCGGCGGTGTCCGTGTTCTTTTTCCCTTCCAGTCAGCCAGACACGTAAACCATTGAGAATGTACGCATAGATTTTATAGCGGACGTTTAAGCCGTGTATTGAAGCGCAATACTCTACCAGGGAAGATGTCGATAGTCGGAGGGGGGAGGGTACAGATGAGATGCAAAGTATAGATTGCACACGATCCGAAAAAGGGGAATATGTCGTTGCGCATACAGTCGGGTGTCGCTACGCGATGAACATGTCACAGTAAAAATGATACTGAAAGCCAACGTACGAACAACCTCGACCATTTCCCCATGTATCTGAGCGGATAACATAAACTTTTTGCCAGGATGTACACCAACCTCGGAAGCTGTGTCACTGGTGGCCCCGGCTGAGCACCGTAAGCGGGGTCAGAGCCTGTCCTCTCCCGCTTTTACAGGTCGCGTAAACAGTAAATTACCACCTGAACCAAGTATGAGTGGGGCCGGAAGTGATTGTGAAGGGAGTAACCTCGTCACTGAAAGCCCCACAAACGAATCTGTCGATTCCGCACGCGAGCACCTGTGTTCTTGGCCAATGGTCGACTGTACCGTCAAGTCGTCGATTCGCCTGGAATAGATGCTCGAGCCGCCCGAGGAGGCAATCCAGGGCAGACAGCTGAGGTCCAGAATGAAGTTGTCCGCACGAGCGTCCCAGGAACGGACAGATAGGCGGACGGGGTTCGGCAAGTAATCAAACACGGATGGAAGCGTTGGCCGTTGGGGGTGTCGCCTTCCCGCTCCAAAGGACGGCTGGAAGTGGTCTGCGGAAATGGGTCCGTGGGGATGTAACGAGAAATGGAGACTGTGCTGGAATGAATGCTCACGGATGGCGGAGAGCATCAGACATTTTCGTCGTCTGTCACCGACCTGGGGTCGCTATCGGCGGGGGTTGGCACGTCTGGGGGCGATACAGACGAAGCACGGCTCGGGACTCGGTTGCGCTCAAGTCACGTGCATCACGCCAATGCTTGCAAGTATGTATGGGCCCGTTTCTTTTTCGCATTCTGTATCTGCAGATTCTGTGCAGCACCATATTCAAAGAACCCGATGGAAGTCGCGGAGGACGGGGCCTTCTCAGCTTCTGTTCCACTACTCGCTTCCACTTCCCCCATTCTTACCGAAGCCCGTCCTACGAAAATGGTCTCGCCCATCTGTCGTTCCCAAATCGTCCGCGCAGGCAAGTTTGTCAGAGACCTCAACCGTCTCACCCTCGCCTGGATTGCTTCCTCTGGTTTAACTGTAGAGTCGACCGTATTCCAAGAACAAAAAGACGTTACGCGAAAACCCGATAAATTTGTTTGCAGCGCCTTCGATGACGGGGTTACTCCCTTCACAACCTCTTCTGGTTTCATCATTAGGTGGGAATTTACTGTTTATACGAGCCGTACAAGCGGGAGAAGATCGGGGATCGGGGTCTTGCTCCTCTCACCTCTCACGAAGGTCCTTAGCCGGGAGGGTCGCCAGTAAGACGGCTTCCGAGGTCGGCGTGAATGCTGGTAAATTCACTGCCGCGTTTCGTGTTGTCGGCTCAGGTGCATGGGGCTAGAGTCCAGGAGCGTTCTGGTCATCGACAATTGGCTGGAGGGGACACGTGAACAGCCCCCACCTCGCGTCGTTTTGACTGCAACCTGATCATCCCGTCGCGACACCCGACTGCATGCGCAAGGACCAGATGCCCCTTCTTGGTACTATGTGCCATAGCATTGGATCAACATCCGCGCCTCTCCCCATCCATCACCGCCTCCCTTGGTGGAGTCTGACGTTTCGCAATGCAAGTAAGCGAGACGCTGGACGCTAGGATGGAATTCCAACGTGTATTGTTCACTCACTGGCAAGCAAGGACGGCGGGATCGTGACTCGCGAGTGATCGATCAATGTACTCTCCGAAGCTGGCAGTGGGTCCGTCGTGTACGCTCTTGTTCGTGAGTTCAATTTTATCAAACAGCTATATCAGACGGCGTCGGCTTAAGAAAACCCATACGTATCATTTGGTCACGGGAATTGACGAAGTGGTCGTATCTTCTCTAGCGTTTTCCTGGTTGGAGGGGTTGGGTAGACATTCCTAGATTGGTATTACCCACTGCGACCACCCTCCGCAAGGAGGTCCAAATCGGCCATCGATATTCATTTTTCCCGCCCGGTGCATGCACTTGGGAGTAGACTTGACCTCGTCTGAGAAGTGGGAAGATACCGCACTCGTCCACATCCCCAGCCAGCGCTACTCCGTCAGTGTTACAGTCCGGCTCGGGCTGCGAGCTGGCCAATGTGCCACCGCGGCCCGCTCAGTTGAGTTTGGATCTTGTGCAACGTCGCTCGTTTCACTGCGCATCCTGCGTCCAGAGTCAACCTTGCCGAGAGTACGAACAAATGAATGAGACATGTTTCGCGTCCACTGGCGCGCGTGGTGGGAACAGGGAATCCTCGAATGCTCGAGCTCATGCGGTCGTGATCCCTACCCCATTTACCTGGCGCTCGAAGCCTTTGATTGTATCGTATGCGCTGTTGTAGTCCTCGAAGGAGGTGAGCAACGTGCTGGTTTCTACAAGAGCCCTGCATAGGTCGCGAACTTCGTGTTTGCAGCCCAGAGCCAAATCACAGGGGTAGGAGAAGATCCCTCGAGACACCACCTCCATTGTGCAGCAGTGCCCGGGAGATCTAGCCACGATACATGGAGTTCAGAAGACGAGGCATATCGTATGCTTGGGAAAAACATAAACATTCGAGACTTCGAGTCAGAATTTAAAAGTAGCACATCCTCGGACCTCTACGAATTCATCCATGCCATCCCAGTGCTCGTGTTCGTCCTCCGTGGCTCCCACCCAAAATCCGCCTTCAAACCTGATGCGTACTATCTCCCAATATTTTGAGTTGAATCGCGTCCGATTCGTTCGCGTCCTCTTCCGCAACCAGATCCTGCCCCGGGGCGGTAACCACGAATGCAAGCTCAGACTCGAACGTGGCCGCGCTTCGACTTGAAATGGGTTGTGACAACACACCGAATCCAGTGTCAAGTCCCTGCCAGCGCTGTTGGAGGTTACGATCATACAGCTCTCGTATGCTTATGATGAACCGAGGCATCGCGGGACATATCATCATGTAAGCAAACATGTCCGTGAAGAGCAGCGCTCGGCTGTGTTGTGTAGACTGGTGTTGCATCACAGTAACGTTGCAAAACACGGTCCTAGCAGTCCAGAGGAAAACAACCGAGTGGTGAGGTTGGGCCACAAGTACTCGAGCATAAGATTGGATGGAATAGCGTGATGCGGCGACAAACGAGAGGGTGGAAATGCGAGACTTACACAAGAAAATAAATAATTCCATCTCTCGTGAGTTGCTGCATGAACTGATTAGGCTGCCAGTGCTTGGTCGCCCTGTACATCCGCACTGAATGCTTCAAGGTTTGGATGACAGTGAGAACCAGAAGTATAACACTGAGAACAAATCGTAGGATTTCGCCATACAGGCCAAACTGGGATGAGGTTTTGCTCGTTGTGTAAGTGCAAAAGGAGACGTCGAGGATTTGAACTGTTGTGACTGGAGAAGAATGTGGCAGAGTCGGATGATGGCCACCTGCATGAGATTGTGGTGATGCGTACAATTTAGCTCGAGACTTACCTGACAGGTAGGTACTGGGATTGTAGTAGATGCCTGCAAATGCAAAGGAAAGAATAACCTGTATCAGATAGATGAACAGGAGGACCCAAAGGACTGATTTGGATCGATTCCACATTGCATATACCCGCATGATCATTACCACTGTAATTGAAATCACAGTGCAGGGAAAGGGATCAAGGGGGTGCAGGAACTTACCATCAGCAATATTATAAAATAATACAAACCCCCAGACAGCCACCTGATCTATTATGATACCTTTGGAATGTCCATGTCTCATACTGATAGTGTGGCAGGCAGTAAATCAGTATGCTTACACCTATAGAACTATTATTGATAGTTTTCAGTTCAGTTGTAATTTAGATGCATACATCTACCAGAACATGATTATTAATGACAGACAAGGTGGAAAGGAAAGCAGAAACACTGACTCTGACTGGACCAGGGGCAAAGACCACACCAGCTGTAAATGTATCTTATCAGCTCAATTAACCTGCAATTCAGCTCGGAACATACCAAAGGCACTAAGAGTTGAGCATGGCCATTCATTGTTAATCATATAATTTGATATGCATTATGGCAACAATGGACCTACAAAACCCAGCAAAGACCAAGATAGCGGACCTAGTATGGAATCATCAACTCGGAACACATGCGATGGGTCCCCTGGGCCTTTATACACACCAGAACAAAGATCGTAGAGATCCTGGTCCAGGATCTGCACTGTACGATTGGGATTGTCAGTGGCCTAGCGCTTGATAATTGTTTCTTCCTTACCCAAACATATTCTACCTTTGGATATTGTCAGCCGACAAATATTACGTGGAAATAAACTAACATACCTCACTCGGAAAGGTGAGGACTGCGGGTGAGGATTCGCATGGTCACTTCAGAGCGACAAAGATAGCGTGCACATAAGCATAACTCACAGTAATCGTATACGACAGCAGCGACAACGATAACTGGGTTGGTCCATAAGATTAATCATTGACCGAAGGGATGAGCGACCGGCGTACGGGATGCATTTTCATCCATCCGGAGGAACTCCAGAATAGACACCAAGTCGGAGGACATGGAAGCTAGTAATGTATGTCAGTTTAACGATGAATAAAGATCGAGAGTCAAGGAGAGGGAGGTTCGCAATGGTTCGGTCTTGGGTTCCCCTAGCCGTTATATCTTCAGCCAGGTGTGTCAAATATTCGCTTGAAATTGGAACGAATGATTAGTATGGCACTCCAACGTTCGATGAACACGCGATATAGCCTGATAGAGAAGACGGTTGAGGTCTCGGACGAACTCGCCTACATGACATTATACGTCTTTCCCGCTACGATAGTAGGGGGTGTTAAATTTTAAACGAGGTTTCACGTGCCCCAGTTAGTTTTCATTTCGGCTCGTCTCGACGTTGATATTCGTCTAGACTTACGTTTTCCTCTGTTATGGGTTACCCCTTCTCCATTTCTACTCGCCATCACGTCGTATGCGTCGCCACTGTCGTCTTGTCGTTAAACGGTCCGAGATTTCTGTAACCTGTCTTGGCGATCTGTCATTTATTAGGCGGTCGCGCATTCACGGATCGTTTTACACCAGGTTTGAAATGGGCAGTGATTCAGGCCGATTGAATATTTATGGCGCCTTCGACCAGCTCTACTACTTACTTGTTGATTAGAATCTGTCTGTGTTGATGATCCTTGTGTTCCCCCCGCGGGATGTGTACTTTGATGCCGGAAGCCGGGGCCGATCAGCTCTCGCTAGATAGAGTCAAGATAAACGATAGCATGCGAAGGCATCCGATCAAAATGGCGGGCACCGGATGCGTCGCAGTCTCAGTTGAGATCAGTGATCCCATTCAACACAAAAAGACAGAACGTCGCTGTTTGAAATCAGACTCTTTTTTTTTTTTTTTTTCGAAAAATAATCCGAGCGAGAAGCACCTCCCAAGTAGACGGCGTCCTGACAGAGCCTTCAGGAGAAAAATGTTGCCACCGACTCTTCAGAGTCTGACCGCGCCCTAGAACGAGACTAAGGCATCCACGACTTACAGCGTGTACCTGAAATCAGGCGCACGATCACCCAAGTCTCTCAATTCCTGGATTGTCAATTCCAGCTTTTCCCCTCGCTCAGTCCGCTGCCGATGTGCCTGGTCCCTCGTGTCGTTAATACGCTTGTACGAAACGACCAAGATGGGAACGACGATCAATCCAATGCCGACGAACATCAGTTCCAGGCCGTCTGCAAGAGAATGCATCAATGACCATGAAGAACGGTCGAAAAAGCAACACGACTTACGCCCAAGGATGTATCGTGGTGAATCCTGCGATCGATAGATGTTCGCCGCAATGGGTCTACTAAAGTTGCCGAAACCGATACGGAACGCCATACCGACAGCGCGCTTATATTGACCAGCGAGGTTGTTGCCCAGCCTACCAAAAAGTTCGGCTGGTTGCAGTCCCAATATGGAAACCGACACTTACCATGAAACCACACCAGGGAATGAAGCATAGCTTCCAATAACGATCAAGAAAATCCCAAAGCACTTGGCGCCATTTGATGTATTTGATATGTTGATACAGTACCCAATGAGAAGCAACGGGGGGCCAGCATAAATGAACACTGAATGAATCTTGAGTTTATCCGAGTAGTATGCCCAGATCATAAGGATGATCGGGGTACCGGAGGTCGTACCCGCACCCATACCCACCATATACCCACTACTCACCTGGTGGGTACGGGTATGAGCGTGGGTTTGAAAATCGAGACCCACAGGTATACCCACCGGTGGGTATACCCGTGGATCTTGATACCGCCGCCACTTAGCAATGGCACGGCACGTGCACCGGATGTGCGTGTGCCGTGTTGTCGCATCTTTCGAATGCGACACAATGTATATACCGCACATACTTAGTGGGAGAAGGGGGGATTTGACATTACGCATACGTTCGCATGTCACGGCGGGATAAGCAAATTGCAGTCAATATGACACTGAATGCCGCCGCGCGCGAGAAAAAAAGAAGGGCTAGGGAGTGGCGGGGACCAACTTACGTGTCTGCGTCAATCCAACCTATCCCCATCCCCTCTAGCCAATTGTTGGTGTCCAGAACGTTCCTCGACCTTGCCTGAGTCGGTAACATGAAATGCGGCGGTGAACTCGCCAGTATCACGCCAGCCTCGGAAGCCATGGCACCGGTGGTCCTCCCAGTTGAGGGAACTCAGACGGAAGGACGAAGAAACGTAAGCAAGGCCAAAATCTGTTATTTGTCAAAGAGGACCTTCGTGAGAGGTGAGAGGGAAAACAAGACCCCCAATCCCCGATCGTCTCGTACTCGTAAACGTTGCGTAAACACTAAATTCTTACCTGACCCGAGTGTGAATGGAACGCCGCCGATTCGCCCCGAATGGAGATGCTGGACACGCCCAAAGAGGCGATGCAGAGGTGATGGTTGGGGCCTCAGACAAATTCGCGCGTGTGGGCGATTTGGATCCAGACAGATGGGTGAGACAGTTTTTACAAGGATGGGGTTCGGGGAGGGAGGAAGAGCGGATGGAAGCATCGGCGAGCAATGGCGTGGGCGTGGTGTTGGGGATATCACCTTCCCGCTTGAATGGAGGACGGACGGAGGCGGTCAGCAGATATGGGCCCGTGGGGTGTGTAACGAGAAACGGACGAATACTCGCGGATGGCGTGGAACATCAGGCGTTTTCGTCGTTCGTTGCGGATACCGGCGAGCACGCAGGGAGACGGAGGACGAAGTAGTCGGGAGATCGTCGTGAGTGAGTGTGAATACGCGTCAGAGGCCATCACGTGATAACCGGCCAGTGAATCTCTATACGCCAAGCTTGACGATTAGCTATCCGTTTCTTTTTCGCGCCGTCTATCACCATGCTCGATGAAACTGATGGAACTCGCAACAGAGAGGACTTTTTCAACTCGGCTCGTGGTCAGCTTTTCATCGTTCTTGCGCTCTTGTGACCTCAGCTAGTATATATACTCATGCCCTTTCGTGAGTATCGTTCGTTTCTAGCGCTTCTGTACCGTGTGGTCGTATGCCCAGGGAGTGAAGGAACTGCCGTTTTCATCAGGATCATCCTCAATAGCTTGGCCACTTTTTGTTCCAGCGCTCTCCAATCACCATCCCTCCGCTCGCAGCCAGCATCAGCGCTACAGTTCGGTCTCGTCAAGGGAACGACAGGATCCATCCTATTGTAGGGCCTCACTGCTTGCCCCATCCTGGCACTGTAACAGACATGGATGCTGGCTTGAATCTCAACTAATACAAGACCGTTGTCCCCTTTGGCGTGCGTCCACTACCGAGCTGATCGAATTCGCCCTGAATTGTTTTACTTGCAAGATTCTTACACAGATCGGGTAGACATTACGGAGGATTTCTTGAGGTCGTTCGACCCACGGTCCTGTATTGGGTGGAAGATATTGTCAGTGACATAGGGGCTCAGTTGATGGATTACACCGTAAGCGTTGGGTCATCGGGTGCGCTCCTGTTCGTGAGCTGAAGTTTATAAAACAGCTGTGTCGAACGGCGATGGTTGAAGATAATTCATTGTTTCATCACCGGAGTCGACGAAGCAACTTCCTTGTCTGCGTTCTCCTGGATGGAGAGGTGGGTAGACATTCTTATGAGATGATTGTTAGGCAGCGTATCCATCTCCTACCGCCAGAACCGCGCCCACCAGGTACAAGGACGTCCCGAATCACGCATCGATATGCGATCTTGGGGAAAACCGTTCTTTCTGCTTAGTGCGTGCACTTCGGCCCAAGTTTTACCTTGCGGGAGAAATAGGAATGTACTGCATACTTCCACAGCCACAGCCGGCGCTTCTTCGTCTGTCTTTACAGTCCAGCTGGGGTTGCAAACCAATAGGGCTCTTCGAATTTGGATGGGACCGAAATGTTACAAATTCGCTGGCTTCACTGCTGCGTTCAAGTCAACCTTGCCAAGAGTATGACGAATGAATGACACATGTTTTGAGTACATGGAGCCATAAATGAATACGGCGCGTAGTGGGAACGAGGAAACCCCCTAATGCCCAAGTTCATCCCTCCATAGGGGTCGTGACCCTCGCATATTTTCTGGTTTTTTGGGCCTCTTGTTGTACCGTATATGCTGTTGTAGTCCTCGAGGAAGGTAAACGACGTGCTGGGTTCAATAACAACCCCACGTATGTCTGTAAGATGTTTGCAGCACAGAACCAAATCGCACATGCACAGAAATTCTCTCAACACGACGT